>JAHWFP010007859.1:34430-52698 GCA_023313725.1 Lithobius niger | reverse complement strand
AATTGCGTCAAATAACAGAAGAAAAGGCAAAGGTAGTTTTTTTTTTTTAAACTTCACAATGTAAACTCACAAATTCTAGGTACTACATACATCACTTTTCACTTTTGTAACGTAGTACGATATGTATCGCAGTAAACACCCACAATTTCAAGAAAGAAGCTATTACAGCAGGACAATATCTAGAATGACAAGTGTGCCACCCTCACAACAGCAGATGACACTTACAGGGATTATGAAATAAATACGCACCTTTGGTCACTCCCAGAAGAAACACTTGCAGATGATTCATCAGAGTGGGGAACTAAAAGATTGCATAAAGGTTAACAAGTTATTTACCAAGTACAGAAGATCCCCGATTTGCATAAGAAAATGATAATCTTGGTTAGTCACATATGCCCTATTTCAGAAAAAAGATGAAACTTAAATTTATTTGAAATCATCTTCTGGATAAGTCTTCTGGAGTCCCTAAACTTAAAATCCCACACATTTATTTCTTTAGGATATAAAATGGATTAATGGATTATCTCATTATCCAAATACCTGTTGATCCAAATTCATTCATTTGGCAAAGGTTCTACTTGAGGGATAAAAAATAGTACCTAAAGTTAAAACCCACCTCATTTCTTTGTTTTGGATGTAAAATTGATAAGGCTCGACCAATACCAATACGGGCATCGGTATCGGCACCGTTACTAGCGGTGTGGTAATCGGCTAGAGGTTTCAGTATAAAGTATAAGTTTTGAGATATTTTCTCCAAGAGTGGACCATTTTTGATGTTCGAATACATCATTCGAACCGTATTTTATGAAAGCTTTCCAATGGTGCCAACTTCAAACCGATTGCTGCTTCAGTGCTTCAAGCCTCAAAGCCTTCAAATGGAAGACATTGGAATTCGTAAACGCTGTTGTCGTACTTGAAGCGGAATAGGTGGTGGATTGACGCATGTAGTGGCACGTGATGGTATGCGTCTTCCAGGTCTATGAAAATTGTCCAGTCGTCCTCCTTCAGGGATTGGCGGATGGAGTCCAGAGCTTCCATTTTGAAGTGGCAATTGTCCATGAACGGTTGAGTGGTTTGAGGTTGAAGATTAGCCTCTCGCAGCCAGATTTCTTTGGCCAGAAGAAAATCGAGCTGTCGAATCTTGGTCCCAGTGGGGGATTCTAGGTACGTGTCGAAATTCCTCGAGCCGAAAAGTTTGAAGTACCAGGTCTCCCGACCGGGACGAGATGGATGGGGTTCCTTGTCCAGTTCAAATGGTTCACCTCTGCCGAGGAGTATGGGTGGCACGATAATCGTTAATTGGATAAAATCGCAATAAAAATTTTCGTCGATTATCGTATCGCGCATTCTCTGATTTATTGAATTATTGTACAAAGTCCGATGCTTAAATTGTCATGTCTCGGAAGCCGTAATAGCGGTTTGCGGCGTTGAGAGGTTCGCCAACTAAGTGTGCAATACTGTTGCTAGCCACTTTAACTGATTGAAGAGTTACTTTAATGCAACCAATATTTTAGCATTAGGCAGCAGCACAACTGCTAAATTGTTTCTACTTGGTGAGGAAGCAATGGACAATGGCAAGTGCATTTTCACATCTACTGGCCAACTGGCGAGTGCCACACAATTCATATTCGTGAAGATTGCACTGTAGGCTTCAGCCAAGGTTTTTTTTTTTAATTAACAAAATTAAAATGGTAATTCCAGCCTCTAAATTTGTTTATCGAGATATTATCAATTATCGCGATAATTTTTAAAAATTGTATCGGGATAAATAATTTTTTCATCGTGCCATCCCTACCGAGGAGAACACCTCCCGTTGCATAGAAGGTTTGTGAGCAATGTTGTTGATTCGCCGAAGAGTGATCGTGGTTGAGGGTGCAACCCCTGAGGCCAAAACCAAACCAAATCCAGTTGAGATTCCACAGTTAATAACAGGAGAGTGATCCAATGATGACGGTTTATAGAGAAAACAGTCGGTGACTATCTTCCACTGTCTTAGGGAGGTACGAACGAGGAACGTTTAATGGGTCGTCAACGTCAGAGTTGGCTGGGTAAGTAACGTGGCGATCAGGAGCCTTATTGTTCGGGTCGACCAAAGGGTACGTCTGTTGATGCAGTACGGAGGCCGAGACGAGGTTGCTTTCAGTGTCAATGTGTTCAGGCGGTAGCCGATGCGACAAAGGGCGGTCTGGTGGGATGGCCGGTCAGCAAAAAGGGAGTGCTGTCTCGGCGTCAACTTCGGGGAGGACTGGAGTGTCTTTGACGGCTGCTGCGACTACGAATGGGATCGTTTGTGGCTTGCATCACTCGTAGTAGCTACCCATTCTTAGTGTAGGCTTCTTTGACGGAAGGAGTTGTGGATACCTGAGGTTGCCGGCAGTAGACACCGCGAATGGTGCGAGTAACAAGACGGTTAACCTCGTCAGCAAGAGGGATGGAGTCGCTTGGCGGGACGAAAGGGACGATAGGTCAAGCGCAACTGAGGGAACTTTTTTTTCGTGCTTGGAATCCAAACTTGCATGGATCTTGCATTTGAGCTTAAGCTTGGAGTACTCGAAAAACATCGCTGCAGTTCATACTGTAAAAGATCGATCCATTATAAAATAACGCAACTAAGTTCGATAAAATTCACAACACGGACTCACATTTAATCCAGCAAATCTTCGTCAAGCTTTGAGCATCTGTGGATAACACTACCTGACCTACACGCGACGGCCAGTCACTTGACATCTCTGGAACGTCCAATACATGCCACCACCACTGCAGATAGCGCCTCGAACCTTGAGAGAACCGTCCCGACGCCGACGTCCCCTGTAGCCACCTCATGAGTAGGCGAGCCCCTGGTACCGCACACACCACACTTTCGCACAGCTCTAGGAGACGCCGCAGCACCCCTAGCGATTCGCTCTCCTGTGTCAGGCAGTGCTGTACCAACCGCAGCAAACTCAGTCTCTTCTCGAGCGGTAGCACCAGGCGACCACGATCCAGTTCAATAAACATCCCAAGAAACCGCACCGTTTGTGATGGCTGTAACACACTCTATTTGGTGAAAACCCAAACCGAGTCAGGGTAACTAACGTCAGTCGCACATCCCTCGTCACTACGTCTCTGGAACGCCATATTATCCTGAAATCATCTAAGTAAGTGAAGACCAGGAGACCTTTTCGCCTTAGAAAACGTCGCACCTCCTTGAGGAGTCCCATAAAAATCCCTGGCGCAGACGCCAGGCCAAATGGCAACACCTTAAAATAAACCGATAAATGGTCCCCAGCCAGGTAAACATCAAACATTTTCGAGAACGTGGGTGAATTGGTACTGAATAGTAAGCCTGCGACAGGTCCACCTTAGCCATTCACCAACCCCGGCGGAGTTGTTTCATCACCACTGCTAGCGTGTCTAAAACGCACGTCCGGACAGCCACATAAGCATTTAAACTCTTCAGATTCAAGATGATGCGCAACGACCCATCCGGTTTCGCTACTGGAAAAATCGGGGACCTGACACCCACAACACCACCTTGCACAACATCCAGGACGCCCTGCGCCAACATTTCTTGCAATTTAGGCAAAATTCGCACATCTGCATCCACTTCCAAAGGCTGTGGCCACACTGCTGCCCAACACGAATTTAAAGTCGCACCGAACCGCACAATATTCAAGGCCCAATCTGATGCGCCTATAGCCGCCCACTCCGCGGTCCGGCAGGCCAACGCACCCGCTTTCCACTCGGCCGCACACCCAAAATCCGTAGACATAATCTACGATCTTCAACCGGGCCCCCACTTGCCTAATCTCCTGCTCGGCCACCACCTAGCCGGCTTCTAGTGCCCGCCTCACTGGTACACGACCTAGTGGAAATTTTCCGTACATATTTTCCGTAGATATGTCCATTGCAACCGAGATATATACACATGTGGGTTCGCCTCACGACCAATTTGTGGTATTTCAACTCCCAACGTGTCGGCACTAGTTAGGTTTAACGGTTTCTGCACGCCCACCGGCCGTGCTACTCTTTAGTTAAAATTTAAAAATGTCACATCGCTTACTTTGAAAGTTCGAGTCCATGTTTACGTTTATGGCCTCACGCCGCATTCCAACGGACGATAGCAGCAGACGAACAAAAGCAGACGAACGTTTACGACGAAGTAAGCGGTGATGTGGTAGCCTGATGAAGACAGTCGTTCTGAGCCCCTCCAACTCCAGAAAACCTGACTGTCGAAAATTTGCAAGGATATTGGAACGGTAAATATCCTTAACTTTGAAATCTAAGCGTATAAAAAAACATAAACATTTAGTTATAAAAATTAAAAACAAAAAAATTCTTCGTTCCCACAATTTGCGTAAACGGTCACTTCACCAGCGGGTCCTGCTACGGTCCTTTCATCAATCACCACCTCGGCCGACGCCCGTTCGTCAACAACAGCCGCCATCTCGTATAGTTTTCCATAGCTGTCTCCATAATTGTGAGCGGCCATGCGTCTCGTCAACTGCCTCACAATACAAATTTCCTTCTCTTGAAACAATTCCCACGAACGTTGTCTTGCACTAACGTCCTGCCGATATACTTGCCGTTTTTTTTTTTTAATTTTGCTAGTCGGCAACTAACAAACAACCAACCGAGCAAGAAAAAGAGTGGAGTTAAAGAAGCAGAGGGGAAGTGGGAAGGGAAGTGACGTAAAATTTGCATGCATTTCTAGAAGGAAATGACGCAAAAGGACAGGTTACAAAGCGCCGTAAGGCAGGGAAAGATCCCAAACAAGTAACACAGTGAGGAGGATGCTACGAATGAGAATTATATCTTTTACGTAAATGCTAAAAGATATTAAAATCAGCCTACCAACCGTGGGTGAGTTCATTAGTGAAGAGATAGGGAAGAGGAGATGGTCTTACTAGTTTTCTCATCGGCAATACCTTGGCTAAATACGGGAATTTATTGTAGTCATTTCCCGGCACTGGGTATCTGGAATTTTCAGTTACCCAGGCGGGTACCAGGAAATTATTACCAAGTACCTGGTACATCCCTAAAAATAAACACTCTCCCAGAATAGGGCCAGTGTGAGGAAACAGACAGCCTATTTCACCAAGAATTCAACTAGTGTACTGAACAATATGATAGCAACATACACACTCAGCATAAGCAATGTTTTAATAGGTAGAAGGGTGATTGTCACACTAAAAATTGTGCGACTTGTAGTGAGCACAGTAACGGGTTTATTTTGCTGTTTGTACTCGGGCATTGCCATAATTAAACTTTAGTTCATTTTCATTGACAGGGAATGACAGCTGTTTCATACTTACTAGGTTTCTCTTGAGTGGTATTCCAAAAGCAGAGAGAAACTGAGTCAGTCAAATACTCCCTGGAAAATAAGAATAAAATAAAATTCTAAGCACAAACGTGAAATCTGAAATAAAAAGCACCCTGTGACAGGAAACTATTTGAAAGACTTTTCCAGGTAATAAGACTAAAATTGCAGGGCCTGCACCTGCTCAATTTTCGTTTTTATTGCCTAACCGAAAATATAAATTACCTGTTTTTTATAGCAATTCCCTCCTTTTGAGCTATTATTCCCCTAGAAGCTTGAAAGTTGGCTTCCCGGCCAGGCTTGTACTACTGCCCATGCGCAGGGATGGGCTGGATATATATATTCGGCGCAGCCGTCCGATGGCATTATTTCTCCTCATCCAGAGCCTAGACAATGGAGGGGATGCCTGCGTGGGAGTTAAGGTAATGTATATTTCAGTTAGGCAATAAAAACTAAAATTAAGCAAGTGCAGGCCTTGCAATTTTTTTTTTTTTTTTTTTTTTTTTTTTTTTTTTATAGCCGACGAAAATGTACATTACTTGTTTTTTATGGTGGACTATGTAACCCGGATGAGGGCTAGGTTCGTTGTCCCCTCGCATACAAGCCGGCATCCACGGGAACTAGTCCCTGGCGAAGACAACCCCGAGTCCTAGACCAATTTCACTAAGAGCCAAAACTATTTGTGGGCTGAGGAGCAATTCGCTATTTCGGAAAAGGTTACATCCTAAGTGAGGTCAGGCAGTGCGGAAAAACGTTATAATTTAATATGGGTTAACAGAACCAGAAGAAGGAACTGCAAGCAGGGGTCTTAACACCGTGGGGTACAAGATAGGGAATCAGATAAAATTCCGAAATCGCCTAACTTATTGGGAATGATGGTGCTCCCAACTGTGAAGCGGACAGACGGATGGCGCGTCGTCGTAAGTTCTTTAGTAATCTTGAGGAGCGGACACCGTCCGTAAGAGGGGGTCTGGAAAGTGTGTGAAGTGGGCAGGCGAATGATGAGTTTCCTTATGATCAGAAGACGTGAAGAGTGGATACCGTCCGGATGATGGTTCGTGGAAAGTGAGAATGTGTATAGCGAGCGCATGACGCGGCAAACTCGTAGCGGATGTGAGGAGTGGACACCGTCCACAGGACAGACCGTGGGAAACTGGAAAAGTGGAACACAGTTTCGAAGCTGAATCAAGAAGAAGACAGCTGGTTGGTGTAGGACGAGGATAGAAAAGAATGATTTTCCAGAGGGATAAGAGACGCTGGTTGTTGAATGCTAGACACTTTGTAAATGGTGAAGATATGGTTTCATAAAGCTGAAATTGTGAGGATAAGGTCCTAACAGGAACCCACATAGGAGGGGGCGGATGAAGCGGAATCCATGCCGAAGATAATTGTGTTGAGGAGCAAGAGACAGGCGGGAATGTCGTTTAGGGAAGGACACGGAAACTTAGTGCTATGCCTGTGGCCTTGGATGAAGGGTCTTAAAGTTGTAACCAGGAAGCGGATTGGCGAGTGGAAATCAACAGTTGGCGACTTGGAATTTAACCTTACTCGCCAAATCGGCGACTAGCTACAGAGCATGCCACTAAAAAAGGGGTATCTCTGGAACCGTATAAGTTAGAGACGAACGGTTTGCAGCGTTATGCTCAGATTTATAAGGGCTATACAAGTGGATTTTCTGCATTAATACTGGAGTTTGCACAATTTTGTTAATGCATAAATTAGAGAAACCTTTCATCATACAAGACGTATTTTGTATGTGGCGAGTAAAAATTGTGAAATGGCGAGTGCTTTGTAAGGTCTTCTGGCCAAGTGGCGACTGCTACTGGATTGACATTCGGAAGTGTTGGGATGGAGAGATTGGTGAGGTGGACATACGGGAACGGTGTGTAGTTGTTTGTAGTGTGAGCGGATGGTAGCACAAATATACTGCTGAAAGTGATGAAGACCAGGTTGCATGTAGTTGAGGATGCATTGACGTGAAGACTGTGCACGAGATGCAAGAGGAGCGGACGCCAAGCTGTCCGTTGTCATGCTTGGGTTGCCATCTGTCGAACTTGTTTGTTTTTGTGTTTGAAACACAGTACAATAGCGGAGCCAACTGCGCATCTGCGTTTGACTAGAAAGAAAGGGTATAACAAGATAGTGTATTGTGCGTACGGAGGATGCTTACAACAATTGAAGGCCAGAAGGGTAGGGACGGTAACGGTGAAGGAGCTTCTTGGTAAACGGAAGCTAGGGACGGCGATGATGGTATGCCCGCAGAATGAGGACGAAGCGGTGAACGGATTATTAAGAAGTTGAATGTGGGAACGGGCACAGTAGTAGGCCCTCCAGGGTGGAGATGCAGGAATTGACGAAACCCAGGCGTTGCGTGCACGGAGCAGACCACACTTCACACGAAGGGAGTGACAACGACGGTTTATCAGTTCGAGCTCATGGGAGTATGTATTGTTGACAGCACGGAGGCGAGTCTTTGTGGACAAGGCAGGTAGAAAGCGGATGGTCGTCCTGGAGGAGGTAGCTTGCGAAATGGAGGGGATGTGGTCCATATTGGATCGGACCTTGCGAAAAGTACCTCTAGTTGCTTCAGACGGAAAGGAGGACAGCAGTGACGGGAAGATAGCAGATGGATCCTTGTCCGATGGTGATGGATCGGTCCTTCGCCCAGCTGCCCCTGAAGCCGGAATGAAGGTGGCCGGGAGCGAAGCTTCAACCAGGAGATCCCTGGAAGCAGAAAGCATCCTAGTGGGGATCATCCTAAGATCGAGAATGAGTAGGACGTGTTCTACGGGATGATGAAGCCTGCTGGTCCCGAGGACCAGCGGATCTGAAGAAGAGGATTTTTTTTTTTTACTTGGAGTTGTACTTAGGCTTGCTTCAGGGCTCGTAATTCTTCTCACTGCTTAGCTGCGTGCAGCATCCGCTGTCTTGATTGATGTTGTTTTCGTCGAATGATACTCCATCGATTTGGCGAGATGGAGACGCAAATACGGCAGTTATGTTCCTGTCCGTCACACAGGATGAGGATGAGGATCAAAGTGATACGTCTTAGAATTTTCGGAAAAACCTAGGCAATTACAAGCCTTGGATGAGGACACATTCCCTACTCTGGTTGGTGTAACTTCGGGTAACAGGATCTTCAGATGAAGAAGAGGGGGACATGGTGAACGATGAACAGGACACGAAAACCGTTAGGCGCGCAGCGATATGAATTGTGAGGTGAGTGACTGTAGAGGCGCCTGGCAGTAGGACATGGCAGCACTGCGCTGTCAGCAGGCGTAGTGCTGTAGGCGGGACCAAAGTGTTTGTTGAAGAGGTAGAGGTAATATCAGGATAGTTGTGCAGTTGTGTCCTCCTCCCCCCCTCTTTTCCTTTTACGACGTGTGTATAATCGTAAAATTCAGGGGATTGTTGGGGAGGCGACAAGCCATGAACTGATGAAGAAGGGGATGAGGACAATAGTCCAGGTAGATGTTCCTTGTCTATACCTAAGCGTCTTAGGACGAAGGACTCAACAAAACGTAAAAACGAACTTAACTTCAGTTGCCTTGATGATCAGTGGGCCTTGCAAGAACGATCGGAAAAATCAGTGGTGCAGCCCTGCGAATACGGGAGGCTGCAACGCCGCTCAAATTTGAATCCACTAAATGTCCAGGTTGAAGAAAATGTAAGAAAAAGTCCGGAAAATCCTAAAGCCTGAAGAAGACGGCAGTGATCGTCGAAAATTAGCGAGATTAGGTGGTCTCGGCGAAGTGAAAGTGAGCGAACTGAAGTTAAATTCGTTTTTACGTTTTGTTGAATTTGGCGTTTCACAGTATAATGTTCCATAACGACGTTTTTAGACGAAGGACTGAGTCTTCCAAAAAAAGGATATGTGCTTCTCATGGAAGAGTTGTTGCGTCTGTGAGCGGATGCAAAAGTGGGAACGGTAGAAAGAATTTATTGTCAAATTGTCGAGGCAACTTTGAGCCAAAGAGCTTGGTAACATGGGGCTGGCTGTCCGGGTGTCAAACGGAGGTATCCAGGTGGATAGGGAGCGGACAAAAAAGGAGGTAAAGCAGACATGAAGCGTGGAAAGGTTCAGGAATGTGTTGCAATTAACGCACAGCACAGTGATTAGAGGGATAAGGATTAAGGACCCGGTCGGATGACTACAAACGGCATGGGACGTAGGGGGAACGAGTCCCAAACTGGCTGCTGGGGCTGCCAGGATCGCCATCCGAACCGATTGTTGTGTCAATTTGTTGCTTCTAACTGTCGCATCTGCAGGCAGGACGGGAGAGGGTGGATTGACTGTAGTAGTAACAAGGTGCTGGTGTTCCTAAGGGGAACAGGCATCCCCCCTCGTTTCCAGACCGAGGTCTAGTCGGAGCAAAAGAAGGACAATTCAAGGGACGTGATATTGGACATAAGGCTCGTGTGAAGAACACACAAAACCAGCCAAGGCCGGAGCAGGCTACAGCTTAACGCTCAAAAGAGAATAACAGAGGAACGTACCTGTTGAGCAGTGTATAGCACAGCTGCATAGGATGCAGGTAGAAGAAGGACGAGCAAGTTGCATCGTTGAAGCGTTTATATGAGAAAAGAAGGCTGCGCAGTAGGATGTGCAGATGGTGGCTGCGCGGAGGGACATCATATTCCTTTGGTTAAACAACAGCATTAAACGCTAGAGGAAAAGAAGGCGAAAATCGACAGCACGTGGTGAAGCAGTCCAATCCAAGAAGCCTGCGCAGAGGCAATGAGCAGTGACACGTAGGGTGGTGAGGCAAGCTGGTCCTGAGGACCGGTGGTTCTGTGTGGAGAGGATGGATTGGTCCTCTGCCTGTCCGCTCCTAAAGACGGAGAAGAGGTAGCCAGGAGCGAGGCTTTAACTGGGGGATCCAGAAGGTCCGTAGTAGAAGAGTGTATCCTAGCAGAGGCCATCACGTAGATGGAAGCGCCTGCGGACGTGGGCAGTAGAGGGTGCGAGGACAGCTGGTCCTGAGGATCGTCGGAGTTTTTGTGTGAAGAGGACGCATTGGTCCTTTGCCTGTTCATTTCTGAAGATGAACAGAGGTAGCCGGGAGCAGAGCTAAAACCGGGAGATCCAGGTCCTTGGCAGGAGAAGGCATCCTAGGCGAGGCCAGCCTTTGGCTGTAGGCAGATAGGATGCAATATGTAGGATGGAGAGGACCGGCGGATCTTGAAGAGGCGGATGTATCCTTGTCTGAGGAGAGGACGGATCGATTTTCCGTCTACCTGCTCCTACAGTTGGAATAAAGGTGGCCGGGAGCGAAGCTTCAACTGGGACATCCAGAAGATCCTTGGCAGTAGAGGGCATCCTAGCAGGAGCCATCCACCGAACGAATTTGAGGGGGATGCGTCCTATGGGATGATGATGCTGCGTCCTATGGGATGCGTCTTATAGGATGCGTCCTGTGGACCAGCGGATCCGATGGACAGCTCTAGGCAGTCACATCGTCGTGAGCGCCCTAGGAGAAATGATGCCATCGCACGTAAGGACGGGGGAGTAGCGCTTACGGCTGTAGTGGCTTACGGTTGATGCTACCAATTCTTACGTGTCGGCCCGGAGCGCGGACGAAGAGCAAGATGGCAGAGGCTTCAGAATCGTCCATGCGTAATGACGAAAGACAGACTCGACGAGGTTGTGAGCTTCACTGCAGGTCACACTATGATCCATGAGAGATAATTTGGACGAAAGGTCGAGAGGTGAATTAGTAGCCAAAAGGCCGTTCTGTGTGGATGAGGCTTGTCGGAGCTTCCGTTTAGCTTCACGGAAGAGCGCTTTGGCTTGACGTAAGTCCTCTTCCAAGGCCGTAAGGTTAGGAGGAAGGAGGTGAGGTATGGTGGCCGTCTTGAAGCGGAGAATCATCTTCGTCGTTGGCGACATAGGCATCCCGGACTAAGCTTGTCGCCCAGCGGTCTTCGTGGACGGGGGGCGAGGGAGCAGGTAAGAGCACAGCATCCGAAGCCAGAGCGATGGGTGTAAGGACGTCATGAGCTGAGTCGTATTTGGCGGTGGCCATCAAGAAGCCGGTGAGTGAAAAGACGGGAATTCGAATTCCTGGGTGAAAGGCAGGAGACGAAGAACAAGGTGATGCGTGGAAACCTCTGGAGGAAAATGAATGGCGGAAGCAGCCATGCTCAAGCTTTTATAGAGGAGGACTGTGTCGCGCAGGTCCAGTGGGAACATGCAAGCAGGCGGCTAGACGCAACCGAAAAACCTCCAAGGAGACATTCCATTGAGGACAATGTAATGCAAAATTATCAGGTTAATAGGCGGCGGTGGCATTAGATTTGAGTATTTACAGTAGAAAGAAAAAAACTAACACGCATTCATTTAAAACATGGGATAACTGTAAATCAAAACTTAAACTAGAATCAGTATTTACTTTATTTGGTATGTGTCTGCAAAGCTCACTCGTCGGGAAATTCTTCTTCTGGTGGTGTCATCCTCCTAAAAACAAGAAATGTTCAGCTGTAAAGATTAACAACTGCTCACAATACCACAGATAAATAATTCTAAAGAATGAAGACTGTACTAAAAGGTAGGCCTGGCGTAATTCTAATGTAATTTCTTAACACTCCAAAACTAAACAAGATGCACTAACACTGCATTAGTAATTCGACGTGACGTATGGTAGAATAAAAAAAATCTGTAATTGACGTATGAAGTTGGAACGGCAGACATACCAACAGGACACTACTAAAAAATCTGAATGCATGCTGTAGGCTACTGAAGAATATCTACTACATTGCACATTACATTAAAAAAAAGTTGTCTCACAACTTTTTGTTTTACGATACGGCAAATGAGCCAAAATCGTGTGTGCGATCGATGCAATCACTGACCAGATAAGTTTTCATCGGACGCTGATATTGGTATTCTTACAAAAAAACAAACTGAAAGCTTCGTTGTTTTACAGTTTCCCGTTGTTCTTGTTCATCAGACTTTTACATTTTTAAAATCTTCGAACACCATATTTTCATAAATTCAGCAGGTAATTTGGTGGGGCGGGGGGAGGGAGTAGGAGAAATCATATTGTGCTGAGGGTACGTGACAATGACTACTTTAAATTTATTTACACTTTTTAGGTGGATTAAAAAAAGTTAAAATATTCACACGAAAATTGTAACAAAGTCCACATTCAATATAACACTGCAATTTCTTGTGGCCAAATTTTGTTAGGCTACTCAATACAAAGTACTTGTTTTACTAGCGTTTTATAATTATCTTTATTATTATTATTTGTAATTTTAAAATCTGTGGGTAAAAACCAATTGTCGAACCAATAAAACTAACGTGAGTCTTCCTGTTACGGATTTTTAAAAAATCTGAAAGTCGGAGGCCATTAGGAATATCCCGCCCTTCCCTCCCTCTGGCCAGTCCGCCACTGTGTAAACAGGACATCATTCGCTTTGCTCACTCGTTCAATAGGAAACAACACCATAAATACGCGTCACCGAAAAGCAGCGAGGATAGCGCAGTACTTAACAGCAAAAGTCAATGCGGGCATCGCATTCACTGTACCGTCCAGATTCAATCATAGAAATTCAGTGTTACCATCCAGATCACCGCAAAGGTAAGTGACGACTCACTCTGTATTGTTCTGCGCGATAAGTGAACAGCCATCTCGACGTATACATACAGCCTCTAACCGACCGCAATGTTGACGAGCTGACTTGCCGAAATGCGCAGTTACACGCCGCAATTTTTCGTATGATCGGCTCGAGCGCACACCTTCACGCTGATATAGCGCTGACGTCATCCACTGATCGTTTACTATTAGACGACGGTTTTTCGCTCCGAACCCTTTTTAGAGGTTAGCGAACTAAAACCGTACTAACTAACTTATCTAGACCATAACACCTTGTGTACTGGCACACTGCAAGTCAACCACCCGCATACTTGAATTTCGTCGGATCAGAATTGAACAAATGTGCCTGGTTTTTGAGATGTCGCTGACGTAAATTGGCTGCCCCCGTTTTTTGGGCACTACCGCATTAATTCGACGTGTGACACGTCGCATTAAAAAGAACACCAGTGTATGTTGATACTAGGGATGGCAAGATAATCGATAATTCAATAATATCGCGATAAAATTTTTGTTGATTACCATATCACACTTTTTCTGATTTCGAATTATCGTGCAAACCTCGATGATTAAATTGTCATATCTCAGAAACCGTAGGCTAATACAGTAGCTAGAAACAAGCGGTTTGCGGCATTGCGTGCGGAATCACAAGGGCTATCCAATCAAGTGTACAATACTGTTGCTAACCACTTTAGCTGATGGGAGAGTTTGAATGCAAACACTATTTAAGCTTTAGGTAGCAGCACAACTACTAAATTGTTTCTGCATGGTGAGGAAGTGGTGGACAATGGTAAGTGCATTTTCATGTCTACATTTCAAATGGCAAGTGCCACACAATTCGTATAGGTTGCACTGTATACTTCAGCCAAGGTTTTTAAATTAATAAAATTAGCCCATAACCGCCTGAAAAAACTTTCAGACCCTTTTTTTTTTTAGAGTCCATATGGTAGTTGGGACGGTTCTCGGATTCGGACCGGCATTCTCTTGGTTTGGAGCCGATGACGCCGACCACTGGGCTGTGATTGCCCGCTTTGCTCGGGGTCTCCGGGGCCCCCTCACAAAGCTTGCGCGGGGACTTAGTTTTTCGCTGTTATACGTTGAAGGCGTACGTTCGTATCTAGGCTAGGCAGTTATGGGTTACAATGGTCATTCCAGCCTCAAAATTTGCTTTATTGAGTTATTATCGATTATCGCGATAATTTAAAAAGTTTTATGGGGATAAACAATTTTGTATCGTGCCATCACTAGTTGATACACCATTGATACAACATCTTCACACATTTTTATACTGGTAATTAAAAAAAAAATTTCCCACCAATTATAGATCGCATTGTACAGGTTTTTTTTGTTTCCCGTTTCTTTGGTTGCTAAATTGATGTTTTTTTTTGGCTTCTTAATCTTAAATTCAATTTAACTTTACCTCTACGAGAGTGAAAATTTATAATACGCCGACTTCCACACTATAGTTCCCAATCTAGCAAATTTCGACTGCAGCTTGTGAACACGATCACCATCCTAGTTTGAAATTGCCGCTTCGCGTAGCCTCTCGAATTTAGAAGGCCCTTCGTCAGCGTACTATGGAGAATTTTCACTCTCTAAGAGGTAAATTTAATACAGGGTGGTCCACAAAAAACTGACGACCCAACATTTTAAGTCCAACTTTTATAGTTAGCACCCCTCAGAATCGGGAGAGTACAGAAATCAAAGCTAACGAAACGGGAAGATTTCTGTCCTCTCCTGGTTCTAAGGGGTGCTAACTAGAAAAATTGGACTTAGAAAACGTTGGGTCATCAGTTTTTTGTGGACCAACCTGTATAGTGTTCCACAGTAATGAGCGTCACCGTTACAGACTTTTTGTGATTCAATTTAACATAGTTAGATTTTGCAAGTGAATTCTTTACACCTAGGATATGGCATTTTCTCAAAATTTCAATAAGCTAAGAATTTAAATGTATGCCATATCGCTAAAATCAGAAAGTTTTATGACAAATGGGTGTACTGGTTAATCACACTGGTGGCTTCTATCCTTTCGAAAATTGGGATAGAAAAATTAAAGTATTTTGGGTTATTTTTTTGTAAAGGGTCAATAATCCTGTAACTGGGAGTTGTTTGCAACATATTTAAACCAGATACAATGTGAACAGACGTAAAACAACTTTACCAAATTGACATCCAATTCTTGAAGTACAGGTCTTGCCGGTGACTTCGGCATCTTAAGAATCTACAAAAAACATAATTAAAATACAATTACAGAAATTCGATAACAGTTTTTATTCTAAAAGTTCATTGTCATACTTAGAATTGTTCAAGAAAACACACACAACTTCAGATTAAAGAAAACACTGCCAATATTCTCGCAGATTTTCGACAGGCAGTATCGTTTGCCTAGTGGCGCAACTAGGGTTTTTTTACTGAGGGGACAACACTAGCAATTTAGCCTAATGGTGTAGAGGGAGAAATCAAGAACAGCTAGGGATGCAGGACCAGGGGTGCATACAATTCTTACAAGACAAAATTTCCCACAAAATTTTCCTACGGATTTTTCAAATTTCCACAGCCTTTCATTATGTAGGCAAGCCATTTTTCAGTGAATTTCCTCAGTTCTCTGAAATTTCCCGCGAACCTCGTTCTAGCGTTCTGGCATATTCTGCACCCCTGTGCAGGACACGCATTTTTTGCTAGTTTCCAGTATTTTCTGGCGTTGTAAAGCGACGTTGGAACATTTTTGTAAAATTGTAGTTTTGCTGACTGCAATAAACGTATAAAAAATTAATAATATATAAAATATTTCAGTTTTTCATAACTAAATATTTATTTTTAAAACGCTCTTGAAGCTTTGTTAGGAATGTAAGTAATTTTAAGGAAAATGTGAAGTTCTTAATAGTCTTACTGTTTATCTTTACTGATTTTCGTGATGCGAGTACGTCTGAGCTTGATCTATAAATTAAAGAAGCATTCCAGTCCAGCAAAAATCACTTGTTTCTTCACAATTCTTTACTTTTTGATCAGTTGTAACACAAAATGAACCGAGTTGAGTTAAATTGAATTGATCTACCAATTAATGAAGTGTCTTATTTCTCCATTTGTTATCTTATTTTAGTAATTTAAGGGAGAAATAGAAGCATAAATTAGCTAAGATGAAAGTTGGATCCTCAACCTAAAAATGCAGCCATCTAATGGTAATTAATTGAACCCAAAATGTTATTGTTCTAGACTCAAGTTTTATCTTAAGTCAAAATTAAATTCTGTGAACAACAGTACTCTAGTTGTTTTTCTGTTTTTGAATATCTAAAAAAAGCCAAAGCTATAACAGCAAAGTATGACTTGGCCAATTTACCGAATAAGCCTTCAAAAGACTACCGGTGAAAGGGGTGGAGGCCAAAGACGAATAAGCCTTCAAAAGCCTACCGAGGAGGAGGAGGGGGGAAAGAGAGGAAAGAAAGAGGTGAATTGGCCCCCCCCCCCCCCTCCCAGTTACACCACTGCATTAGGCATTACTAACTTGAAAGCTTCCAACTACATTGTCGTCTGCTTCGGCATTCTAAAGTAGCACTCCGAACAGGCGTGGCATCTCATATTTAGTATGTAGGCCCTTCATTCATTGGTTTGAAAGCTGTTTGGAGAATTTATCTCTCAGGAGCAACCAAATTCCAGGGTTTGAGGGGGTCCTGCGTGTGAAAGAAAACGCATCTCTGATGAATACACAGGGCCCCTCAAACGCTGGAATTTGCTTTCTCCCGAAAGATGTCTTCGAACAGCTTACTAACGAATGGAATGGAGGGCCTAAGAAATATTGACTGCCGAAGCAGACGACGATGTAGTTGAAAGCATTCAATTTAACAGGGTTCCCTGACATTTCCAGGTTTTCTAGGTGCATCTGATGGCAATGTCCAGTTGTTTATAAGAGGTTTAGTTAGGAAAACAGGCAGTAGCTATTATTATTAATATTTGTACGAAAATAATCCAACATCCCAGAAAGAAGCCGTTTAGAGACTAGTCCAAAAATACTTGAACATTTAATGTACAAATTAAAATATTTACTACTAGCCTACGATTGATCTGCTAATTCAATGGAACTTACAGATCAGACACAGAGGCATTTTTTTCAAATTTCCCTGATTTTCCACAAATTTCTTGTTTTCCCTGAAGTTTCCGAGATTTTGGCTCTATTTTCAATTTCCCTGAGATTTCCAGTTTCTCCAGGTTTTGTCTGAACCTTGTTTAATAGTGCCTGATGAGAACAGACGATTAACTCTATCGAGTATTCGTAATGTATTCTTTCATCTGAAGTTGTGTGCGTTTTCTTGACAGCACATTAACGGATTTCACAGTTTGGCTACTTAAACACAGGTTAAAAAAACTCGAAAAAATAAACTATTAAGCTATGCATAATAAAAGGAAGCCCCCCCCCCCCCCAAACAAAAAAACATCTTCAACTAAGCACATTACCAAAATAATACACTAGGCCTACTTGGTAAAGTTTATTTATTACGCTTGTACATAATTGAGTGCTGAAGATCATAATTACTCGGAGTTGTTCACACGAAATCCAAAACTTCAACACGTAAACACTCATAATCGTGATTCTCATTCTGAAATACAAATTCACATGTGTATTTTTATAATTACTCGGCCAAGAAAAAAAATGCTATAATAGCCTACGTTAGTTTATTTTCTATAGCCCCAGGGCAAGAAAGTATACAATTTGTGCCTTGTGTTTGACTAATTTCTACCCAGTGATCCTCCAGTCAGTGCTCTGCCGCTCGACTTACAAGATTCTACCCCGTGCCCTACTTCGAATTTGCACCCCCTCCCCAATAGAAAATACTTGAGGTAGGAATATCATCTTCAAACTTGCGCATTTCATGCCTTGTATGCTTTTTGTTGCGGTGAAGATGAATTGCCAAACATGCCTCCAAGAGTTGAGGTAATCACCTTTATCAGAACAAAACACTGAACATTAGGCCACTCCTTTGTCCCAAACAGACACATCCAAATTCAGTTGAGTATTTGACCAAGCTCGCTTTGTTCGGCCAACAAATGTGTCGAGGGAGACTAGTTCCAGCAATGTGATACACACACTGCACTACAACGACTGTGCCATACTATTACGGTGCTCTGTTACATTATACTCACCGAGGATCTTTTTCGACGCTTGTCCACAACATCTTCCAAACTGGAATAAGAAAAACAATAGTATTACTGATCTAGTTATACTTGCTGGAGATTGGGGAAAGTAAAACTTTCAACAATGATCTCGGCTGTCTCTTCGTGTTGATTGGTTTTACTGCTACTTTCTCCCAACCTAGGTCCCTCAAGACTACCCTTAACACAGCATTGGAAAGTTTCGGAAACTAGAAATCTATTCAGTTTG
>JAHWFP010007859.1:7235-19712 GCA_023313725.1 Lithobius niger | reverse complement strand
TGTGTGTGTGTGTGTGTGTGCGTGTGTGTGTGTGGGGGGGGGGGGGGAAGAGAAACCAAAAAAAGAGAAGGAACCAAAATTGCCCTGGAGTTTTCTATGATCGAAAAAAGGTCTGTTGGGCTATGGCTCCTGTTAATGAATCAGTGAATAGTTTTACGTTTACAAAATAATTACCCGAATGCTGACTGGATTCCAGATAGGCCTAATCGTTGTCACTGGGTTACTCACGCAACAGATAAAATGTTCGTTTTGGTTACTTTGTAAGCAGTGTCATGCTGTCGCTTTCTTGCTTCAAACAGTTTTGCTGTACAAGGTATAAGCCCCGAGTCTGGTAGGTAGGCTAATTATTTGAATCTTTTAAGATTTTCTGTCACTTGGTGACTAACTGCAACCGTGGTCAACTAACTGTTCATCGTACGTTTGGTACAACAGTTGCGACGAATGTCGTATCCAACTCAAAAACCCATGAGCCTATATAGAACTACATGTGGTGTAGGGCTATGATCGAGTTAAATGCGACGCATATTAATGCCGTTTTAGACTGCCCCATAATCTCATATAAAACAAAATAACGTATTTAGCTGCAGCGTCATGAAACTTGTTTTCCAGTGAAAACCTTGCACCTTTCAGGTTAAATTCGAGCCAAAGCAAACTAACTTTAACATTAACACGAGGATGTGGGGACGGGAAGCAACATAAACAGTAAATCAATATAACTAGACTAGCCCAGACTAGTTCGGGGACTACCTCCAAATTCTGCTCCAAACCAGTGGGAGGAAAATAAAAACACTATAACTATAGCACTAGCAGGCCCCACTGGAAAACTATTAGAATTTTACATGATATATCGTTTGGAGTGGAGAGGCGGTCTCTTTAATATTTCCTAGCACCCAATCGTCACAGTATTTTGTTTTCAGTTTAGTAGGCTTCGCAGGACTACATATGTCGTTTCAATAACGAAATGTTTGTTAGTAAATTTCATTCAACTTCCAAGGTACTTTCAGTTAGGGTCGAGCAGAGACGGTCGAGGTCACTTCAGGTTCATTAGGCTGGCTATCCGGTTATTCGGTAAGACGCTCTATTCGTCCAGTATCCACCCAGTTTTCAAAACAGCGAACCATGCGGATAATATCAATAGGCTAGTTATTTTTTTGCCCTTTATTTAGGATGATTAACCCACGGATGAATAGCCTAACACTTCACTATCAATCATACAAAACTCCTAGCTGGATGAAGTCATCGATGATCAAGAAGACATTCATCTGCGTCACTAGTCAAAAGGTACGGAACAAAACTTAATATCACTCTATTACTAAAATTTCTAAACAACTGCGCAGGTTCAACAACTTGTAGCGCTTACCATTCGTTTTCGTCATCTGGAGACACCGACATTTCGATTCAAACAACACACTCAGCGTTTCGTATTTAGCACCAAACTTCTTATCCCGTTTTTCATTGGAGTTTACTATCAGCCAACAATCGACCACTCAAATAGCCTGCTGTTCCTCATTTTTCCGCAGCACAAATTATGCCTTAAAGTTCCGTAGTTATTACAATTGCTTAACGTAGCCAAACATAAAACAATAAACTGCTTTACCGTCTATTACGTTTTCTAAAATTTAAACGGACATGGTTAACAGGTCCGTGTCGGTGGTTTAGGCTGGCTGTTATTAAACTTGAGAAATGAGAACTTTGAGCAGTTGTTGGAGTTCGATTGGTCGGTTTGTCGCGGGCCGTTATGTATTCGCCGTTCTGATTGGTTAATGGAACTCTTCCGTAATACGTTGGCCAATCAGAAAACAACTAACTGATATACCGGCAAACTCAATCTTCTTCAATACAATTCAACATGGATGTTGGCAATCCGTGGATGAAAGTGATAGTCATCAGACAACTATTCGCACTATGACAATCGATAATAGTAAACTTATTTTTTTCGTTAGATAGATAAACCAAGTCACGCATCTTAGCACGTTGAGGGGTGAGTAAACACAAGAATGAATATGAAGGAGCGTAATCGCATGAGCAAAACAAAACTTCACTTGCTTAATTTTATTTTGTTATAAAGCTGAGATTGAGAATCATGCGAGAACTTTTCAGTGAGAGCTAGGCCCAGTCGAAAGAAACGTAAAGACCCAGCATTGTTAATTACTGGTTTTGTGTTGATTTGTGCAGATTGACCTGGGCGGGTCGACGAATCCCAGGAAGTAGACAACGTGAAATGTTTCGTTCCGTTTCTTACATCTATCCAGGGGTTCCCAAACTTTTTAAACTGAGGGCAGGGTTGCCACATGCTCGTTTTTATACTTTTTTCAATATTTCCGACGAAAATACTTTATTCGAGCGTTTTATTTTAAAGGCTTTTATTTTTTTTTAATTGTTTCTATAGAATCACGCTTTGGCGCATCTTGGCACAGGGGCTTGTCACAAAATAAGCGTAGCGCCCCCGACCCCACCAAACAAAAAAATAAAGTTGGAGTTTTTTTTTTGGTGGGGTCGGGGGGGCTACGCTTATTTTGTGACGAGCCCCTGTGCATCTTGGGGGTTTCACTCAGAGTTTAATATATTTTCAAGTGCAGGAAGTACTTGCCATAGGCCTGAAATGGTCTCAAAATAGGCTAAAATGCATTAGCTTCCGGGGCTCTGCCCCGCACCCCACTGGGAGCTCGCAATGCTCCCCTACCTGGAAGGAGGTGGCACATAAATTATTTGGAAACCTCTGCAGGAAATCCTGCCTGCACCTCTATCATGTGAACTCACCTTGGTAAATTGTATACAAATTTGATGGTTTTATAAAGCCCTAATTTTACGGATTCAGCTTAGTACACGAGATCCTCTGCCCCAGGTGCTTTTTTGCTTCGAATGCTTGCTTGGGCCTACTTCCGCAGAAGCTCCGAACGTGCTTGCCGGCCTATCTAGATCCGGCGCGTGAAATTTCGGTGGACACATTTTTGGTTGTGGTTTCTGATGTTATGTAGTTAGCCGCAGCGAGCGAGGCTCGTAATTTGGAAAAAAAAATTGACATTATTTTCGTTAACAGCGGCCTTGATTTACCCTTTACACCAATGAAGATAATGCAACCTTCCACGTATACAGATCGATGGTGGACAAGCTTGGAGCCGCTGTGGAAGTGGCTCCATTTATCATTGTTTGAGATTTAAAAGTGGAAACTCCAAATGCAAAGTAGTGCATGCAGATGCTCATCAGCTCTTCCTGAACGAAGTGGGGATCTTCCTAGTTTTGGAATAATAACCCTCGCTTCACTCGGGGAAAAGGAAAATATGCCTTCTATACAACTGAAAAGCACATTTAGTGTTAAAGCACGGGCCAGACAAAAGTGCTTCACGGTCCGCATGTGGCCCCCGGGCCGTAGTTTGGAGACCCTGCTCTATGCGATGCAGCAATTTTTTTATGTTTCCGAAAATACCAATTGAAGATTTTCGTATACTGGTGAATCGTAATCAGGTTGTAAGTTATTGTTGAGGCTTTCTTCCATACAGGTGGCTAGCTTGCTTGCCATCCTATCTAGATACTCTGGCGCTTCAGTTTAGGTGGACAAGTTTTTGGTTGCGGTGTCTGATGTTATGTGTTTATAACCACAGCGAAGGAGCCACTCTGGGAGTGGCACCTTCGCTGCGGCTTAGAAACACATAACATCATCCACCATCGATCTGTATACATGAAATGTTGAACTATTTCCATTGGTGCAATGGATAAATCAAGGTCGCTGTTCAAGAAAATAATGTCAGTTTTTTTTCCAAATTTCGAGCCTCTCCCGCGATGTCACGCTCGCTGCAGCTAAACACTTAACATCAGAACTTCATGCGCCGAAATCTAGATAGCCCGGCAAGCATGCTCGGAGCTTCTGTGTTTGCCTTATTCAGGATCTGATTGGACTGGTGGGCAGTGGCCTTGAACAGTTATTTTGGTTGAGAGAGACTGTTGGGTGAGACCATTGTTCTTGCAGGAGTTAAGGTAGTCCAGATGGCAGCGATTTTTACTAATTTTTTTTCGTTAAATGATTAAATCTGATGCTTTTGAGGAATTTTGTAGACAAACCTCGTACAGGCTGTTCGGATAAGTTTAAAAATCAAGTTCCGGGTGTTTGCCGTGGTATCGGACAACAAAGCAGACGAGAGAAAAACAAACACTTTCCAGGTTGGTCGACGTGTTGCTAGAGATGTAGTCGTTGAATGTGTAGGAACTTTTAACAAAAGATGAGGATTATGGCTCGACTCCGTAAAGTTTGCATTCAATGCACAATAACAAGTTAGCTACATTTCCTCCCGCTCATGTGCAATTGATTGGCCTAAATATGGGTGTCTAACGTTCAGTTGAGTGGAGCCCCATACAATCAGTACGGTAGTTTCTGCTTTTAGCCAGTCCAGTTTTGAGCGTGTTAATTTACCACCATCAAGGTGCCCAAGCTCCCATCCAAAGAGTATTCTCTACTGATGAACCCAAACAAGGGCAAAACAGTCTGTCTAGAAATCTCTGGGTGAGAGCAGCTTGAGTTTGTGTTCAGCTGCCATTAAGCTTCACTTCGGCAAAATTTAACCTACAAAATTATTTATTTTCAAAATTTGTCTGTGCCTTGTAGATATTTTTATTAGGGTCAACCGGGGTAATTATGAAACTGCCTGACATCGAGGTAATTATGAAACACCTTACAAAAAGGTGCTTTAAATTTCGATAATGACCCATACATTTGCCCATGTCTTTATCTTTCACTTAAAGAGTCAAACTAGAGCAAAATATGTTTTCTAAAGCTTTTTTAAAGAAAGGGGTAGCTAATGTTCCAAAGATAACAAAAACACTTCCGAAAAACTTTCAACCTTTAACTCAAAACTTTCTTTCCCATTTTTTAACCACTTGACTTATCTTAATTCTGTGAAAAGGATTAGCTCAGTCAAACTGTAGGTTACATTCTGTGGCTTTGTCAACTTGGTATGGTCGCAAATCGGCCAATAGGAAGGGGTTTCATTTTTGCCCCATGATTCTACGATTTCTGGGTAATTATGAAACAGGTTACTGACATGCTGGCACACTTTCAACCAGCCTAATTCTCCATGCACGTGACTGAAAATGGTGAGGCATTACGGTACCAACCCAAGGGTAAGAGATTTTCTTCAGTTGCTTTAACCCAAGCTTTAGGTGAGATGGAAAAAGGAACGATTTTCAACAATGCATCAACTAAATTTTGGCTTAACAAAGTCTGCTAGTGAGGAAATCCAGAAAACTGCTCACAGGTCATGCTGGAAGCAGACCTGTGAATTCAGATAATGATGAAACTGAACTTGCTACCTGTATTGCTACTATGGCAAAATGGAGCATTAAAATTGTTCCGGCATTCGTAATCAACAATAACATCACAAATCTCTAAGATTGGTTTGCCTCATTTACTCGGTGTCATATCTGGACAAGGCACATCAGTAAGCAATCAAAGATCCGTTCATTATATACGATTTTTTTTTATTATTGGAAACTGAAAAGTGAGAAATTAGAGAGTTTAAATTGACCGAATGTATTTGGAATCTGTATGAAACCGGACCATAGGTACCAAAGTATTCACAGATGATAAAGAAAGTTTAACTATAAGGCAAGTAGAGCAAGTTTCTTGAAAATAAATACTGGTTGTCAGTGAAAGACAAAATTGAATTTGTATCCCCCGCACAACTATTGTATTAACCTGTGAACACAACTGGTTTAAATCCATTCACCATGTTAACAATGTTGAAGTGCGTGAACTGTATAACATAATCCATAAATGCAGAAATTAACTATTTTCTGTTTTGTACGTCCCCGTTCCTAGCTATTAGAATCCTTTTGTGATTCCTAATATTGTATACTACTGCAGACATGTAATTGTGAATCGTGCATCACAATTTAGTGTCCTTTATTGTCAATAAACTGGGTGCCAAGGATAGGATACAATTGTTTTGGATGGTAGTTTCTACCGTATTTATATACAGGCCACAGACCACTTTTTTTCCCCACTGAAGGCTATAATGGTGTATGTAACATTTCAACTAGAATCTGCTACTAACCCTGAGGGGGTAACAGACATCTAACCATTGAAAAAACATTAAACTGACACGGTGTTTCATTTTTACCCCGCCTGTTTCAAAATTACCCAGAGGTGTTTCATATTTGCCCCAATTCTGGGGTAAACATGAAACACCAGTTTTTTTCATTTTGCAGCTTATGAAATGTACTTCCTGGTCTGATACTCTAGGGTTGTGAACACATTGGGGGACACTACTTTACTGCCAAAAGTCATGAAATTACCAAGCATAGTTGAGGAGCTACACATAGATTGCAGATTTTTGTTTCATAATTACCCCGGTTGACCCTACTAAGAAAGTAGCCAATTTTTTTTTGTTTTTTGGGTGCGCTGCTGCTGTTATCATTTTGTGATCCTTTACCTTTCTTTTTTTTTTTTTATACATATCCCGCTCAGCATAAAATGTTCTGCAACGCAGGAAACAGCAAGATGAGGAGATCAGAATTATCTAATCAAGAAAAGGAAAAAATCGACCAGGCTCTTTGGAATATAGTTGGAGGAAATCTTGGTTTTAACAAGGTACGTTTTGAATGACGATAGTGTTAATACCTACTACTACGCCTACCGTTTAAAAGTAATACCATGAAATAGCCTTTTTTCACCAAGCTTTATATAGCCACCCAAGGTTTCAAATGTAAGGTTTTATAAAAGCATGGCTTCAAAATTATTCTATCAATCTCAACGACTACTTTGCAAGAAGTAAATAACGAAAGAAATCACAAGGTAGAGGGTAAATGAAGCAAGCAGTCTGCACTAAAGACTGGCCTTGTGAGTGTGATGTGTATTCTTTATTTACTACTTGCATTATTTCTAGTGTGGAGGCCAAGAAGCAAAGTTGCTTTCCCTCCTTGTATGTATGTTTGTGATCTTTAGGTCACCACTGAGAAAGATTGAACCACTACTTAGCTCGGCTGGAGCCTGTAGCCAGTACCCGCCCCGGTAGCGCAAAGGTTAGAGCGCCCGGCTAGTAAACAGGATGTCCTGGGTTTGAGTCCTAGTCGGGGCAGTTGTCTTTTCTTTCTTTCTCAGACTAGTGCATTTTGTGTATCCTCACAAGGCCAGTCTTTAATTATTATTATTATTATTATTATTATTATTATTATTATTATTATTTATTTCACAATCGGACCACAAAATGATCCATACATATATCAATTAATGTAGGTTTAACTGGCCTAAGCCATACAAATAATCTGGCAATTGCAAACCCAGCCAAAGCTAGCAAAAAAAAAAGAACAAAACGGTGTTTGTCGTCAACTACATTGTGTCCCCATACAACACGGAATGCCACACATTCATGGTACTCCCTCTTTGACTAGCAAAGTGGGTAGTCGTGGGTACAAGAGTGTTGGTGGACTCCAGCACCCCTGAGCGGAAGCCCCAAACTGCCTTCCTCCTGATAGCAGTAGCTGACAAAAGATTGTTCTCCACCAGCAGTTGACTGGCGCTTGACCATGCTGGCGGACCATGGACCCGTCTCACGGCATTATTGTAGAAAACACGAAGCTTGTTCATGCTGGCTTTTCTGTAGTCAATCCACAAGCTGCACGTGTACAGGCTGGCACAGTAAACTTTCAGCAGGCGGTTCTTAACAAATCTGTCACAAGTGCCAAATTTAGCTGCAAGTGTGTTCCCAGCAATGCACAATACTGCCGGCGAATGTCCGCGTCATCACGTAGGTCCTCACTGATGATGTGCCCCAGATACCTAGCACTTTGAACATATTTCACCAGCTTGCCAGCAAAGAAGATCTTTGGTGGGGTAAAGTTCTTCCATCCACGACCTTTGGGAACAACCACCAGGCAAACCGATTTCTCAGGGTTAAAACACAAATCCAGCTGAGCTGCAACGAGTACACAAGTATTCAGTAACGTTTGAAGGGACTTGGCGGAGGGGCACAGAATAGCGAGATCATCGGCATAACAAATATTGTTCACACAGATGCCCCCCACGTGGCAACCAATGCCTTTCTCAGCAAGAGACGGACTAAATGAATCCATGTACACTCCGAACAAAGCAGGTGAAAGGATACTACCTTGTCTAACGCCATTGCAAACATGAAACCCCGCAGAAACACAACCATTCCAACGAACGGACATCTCTTGTCCAGCGTACCACTTTGCCAGCAGTCGAATGGCCCACTTCGGAACCCCCCTGTCTAGCAGCTTATCAAACAGGACCCACCAATTAACCCGGTCATATGCCTTGCTAGCGTCCAGAAGACACACAAAAACAGGACTATCTTGAGAACGATAATGACGGATGGTCTCCTTAAGCACATGAATAGCCTGTTCGGTACTGTGCTTACGTTTGAAGCCAAACTGGTTATCATAAGTCATCAAGAACCGTTCAAGTCTAATCATGAGGAGTTTCTCCAGAACCAGGGAGAGAATGCTTGCCAGTGCAATGGGCCTGTAGTTGTTGCTGTCAGTCAAGTTTTCATTCCTGTTTTTAGGAACAGGATGGATGATGACATTCATAACCACCTTGGGCAGCCACGAGTGCTCAACACAAACGCTAAACCCTCTACCTAGCAGCTCATGGACACCACCCCAGGCATACCTAATGTGCTCTCGCTTACCCATCTGACCCACAAGACTTCCCCAGACCAAAATTCTGAAATGCTTCACCCACTTCCTTCACAGTGAAAGTGTTGAAGGTCCCACCGTCTTCTACCTCCTGAAGGACAGGATCACGTTGCGTCGACTTAGTCTCACTGTTGTGTAAACTACGAAACTTGTGTGCCCACAGATTGGCAATATTCTGACTCCCCCGAAACGTCGTCAACAACTGTGGTCACAGAATCCTGCCTCTTTTTCTTATTAATGACAGACCAGAAGCCACGCCAGTCATTCTGCAACGCGTTGTTCACAAGGGCATTATTGCGATGCTCGGTCTCCCTCCGTTTGCAGCAACGCAGAGCAGTCTTGAACGCTTTCCTTTTGGCAACCATATTCTCGTAGACCATGCCGTGCCTGTGACGGCCGTTCTGTTTCCAGACATGAAACGCAGCTTGGGAACTTTCGTACGCTTCCTTAATGCAACCATCCAGCCGGGCACAACCTTGCGGGAATATCCCTTGCGATTAGAGCCAGCTTCTCGTCGCTTCGCCCCACGCAGACAAGGCACGTCAAAACTAGCCTTTTTCAGGGCCTCAACAACACTACCAAAAAGCACGTCAATAGCTTTCCTGTGAATGTTGCTCGCACACCTCGGATCCCTACATTCAACCACTTCCACGGGAAGAGCAATGTTCGACAAATACTTGTGTGTAAGTTGAGTGTAGTACTGGGTTCCCCTGGCCGTCTGAAAAGCAGTAGTGAAACCCTCGTCACCACCCGAAGTATTAACACAAGGCCCAGTGGTCTCGAGCCCATGGATGTCAACACTGATCAACACCGGAAGGTGATCCGAGAAACTAACATCGTAAAGGATCTCGCATCCTCTCGTGGAATGGGCAGCCGCTCCAGTCCCGACAATATGGTCGATCCAGGAGGTAGACCCAGTAGAATCACTGACAAAAGAGAAAGACTCTGAGTCTTCACCCAACCAATCGCTGTCCACAATACTTAGGCAATTGTCAGTGCACCAGTCTTTCAATTCACCGTAGCGGGCAGACCCAACATTGGTATTCCAATCACCCATCACAAAAGTACACGGCACAGCAATTGAGTCAATAACCGCAGCAATCACGCCCAGGTAATCGTCGAAATTCTCCCGGTTAACATGGTTGTCCACAGGAAGGTACACATTAACGAGGCCAAAGGCGGCCGTTCCGCTTTCACAGCGGACTGCAAGAATGCGAGCATCTTGAGTGGGCACCGTCGTTATCCACAAACCAAGGGACTTGCGCCAAAGAACGGCAAGCCCACCATAAGGCCTACCAAACAGGATACTAGATGCATCATCCACAGCAGAAACCCCCATCGCGCAGAACTCTGGATGAATATTGCCCAACAGAGAGAGCTCACTCGGCAGGAGCCAAGTTTCTTGGAGAAGCACAATGTCACAATTGTTACAAAGATTTTTCAGTCCTTGCACGACCCGTTTGACCGATTTACAGTTAAAAGTGACAATTTTAAGATCCATTACAGTTATTGCGGATTTCTGGGCCTCGAGTAGTAAAACCTCCTCAAAGCGACATGTGTCGGCCAAATAGACCCATTCAGAACCTTCATTTCCTCTTCTGGTGACACAGAAATCTTAAATGAAGAATAGTCCTCGTTTCTAGCCAAGCACCTAACGAACTCCACTTGAATATTACAGTCTTCCAAATGCTCTGCAATCTCGTGAGCATTAGTGTCAGGATGTAGTCTGGACACAAAAAGATGACGGAGATCGGGATTGACTGATGACTGATTGACTAATCAGACTGACTGATTGATTGACTGACTGACTGATTGACTAATGATTGACTAATGCAGACTGCTTGCTTCATCTACTTAGCAAGGTTGAATTGTAATCTAACCCATGTATGCAATGTTGTTGAAATGGAAAAATAGGTGCATTTTATCTAAATTTATATCAGCAGTTTAAATTTAGAATTCCCTTATTTTTATTTAAACTTGTGTTGGACACTTGTCTTTAGCTAATTTTTAATCGATTGCGATGTTTCTAAAATAATTAGTTACACCTGTTTTAAAAATATTAACAAAGATCGTGAGCGCCGCACGCACTTCCGTTTTTCGCATTTTCCATGTACCTAAAACCGGAAGTCTACTGTAGCGAAATAAAGATAGTTGGTCGTGATGTTTTGAACTTACAAATTCGCTCTGCGCAGCCTAAAATCAACATGCAAAATCTACCCAAGTGTCAGGTATCCTATTCAGAACCCTAAAATTGTCAAACTTGAAAAAAAAAGCATTCCGCCCACACTCCCCCTCCCCCCCAAATTGTTCCAACACCTCATACCTGAATGGGTCCAACGCTTCCATTGTGAGGGTTTTGGAGCCACGTCTGATGTTTCTTTGATTCTTCGCTCTGAAATGTGCAGGAAAGTTTATAGATACAGAGACAGAGGATCCATCTTTCGAGAATCTGATGTAATCATATTCTCTCGAGAAGGCTGCTAACTCACTCATATAGTCTTGCTGCGGAGACCAATGCGAGTAGGAAGACAGTTTTCTGCGAAAGGTGGAGTGTTGAAGCCGACAGTAATGGTTCATAGGGAGGATTTGAGTGCCTTTCCAGTTTCCAATACAAAAGGAGAGGAAAATTCCATCTGGGAATAGCTGGCGAGACTTCGGACGTGCACTTTCAAAGGCTGGCATCAGTCTGGAAAAGGTCTTGTTAGGTAAATATCGTACGTTAGCGTACTTAGGGCGATAGCCATAATAATTAATGACGGCTCAACACAAACTCTGAGCTGGCACTTTGCTAAGTCAAGGCGAAGCCTGAGCCTAGCTCCGACTCATTTTGGTATACATAATGAAATTCAGTCTCATACTTAGCAAAGTAAAGCTTTGGCGTAAGTTTGAGCCTAGCTCACGCCTAGCAAAGCACAGCTTTGACGCAGCCATGGAAACACAAATAAACATACAGATAAAAAATGGGGAAAAAGTAATAATAATAATAATAGGCTCATAATATAATGATGATAAAACTTTACTCAGAAAGGAAAAATAATGTACAAAGATCATATGTGAACTTGGAAGAGACAATAACGCTTACGCCAACTTGAAGTTTCAGATTGCTTCTGCTCTTCGAATTTTCGGCAGGATTCACTAAAGTTTTTCAACTAAGTCTTCCGCCTTCATCAGGCACTGGTTGTTTAGCACACTAACGTAACAACACTAAGATTTGAAAAACGTGTAGTGGGGTGCAACTGCCAGTTACATTGACAGTGGCAGAGCAGAAGCAATCTGAAACTTCAAGTTAGCGTAAGCGTTATTGTCTTTTCCAAATTCGTTAGTTAGCCAAATAAAATGAGCCTGTCGGCATTCAGAATGTGAACTTGGTTGCTCATTTTACACAAGCATACGATACAGTTACTGCCAGAGCATAGATTTTATTTTTATATCTTTAAAAACAAACCATTCATATTTAACATGAAATCATCCTAAAAAGAATTTTTTCTAATAATAGCCTAATGATTGTTATAATAAAGCAAACCCAGTAGTTGGCTCCTGTTAAGCTGTGGCCTTCCCGAAACATGTGATGAAAATAATCCCAACTCAGACCAAAGATCTGTTTTGCTGAACCAGTTCGCAAGTGATAAGATAGGGCAGTCCGCACATTGCGGCAATCTCCCCCCCCCCCCCCCCAATGCATTCCACAAAAGAGTTTAAAAAAAATTAGAAATGCCCAGGCCATATTGAATTTGGAACCCTGGAATCGGTATTTTAATCCTTGAATAGGCTTTGTAATGGCTTATCTTTATTTACCGAAAGGGTATCCAGGGGGGGGGGGGGGGG
>JAHWFP010007855.1:0-10989 GCA_023313725.1 Lithobius niger | reverse complement strand
TGTTGCAGACGTGAAAGGATTCCAACATGAAACACTAGCGTTCAATAATTGCAACACTTTGTAAACACTTGAAACATGTATAGCGGCTAAAGTAAAAATAAAACAGTAATATTTATCTTAAAACAGTAGGAAGCTTATATAAGCATTTTTGTTAAAAACTATTTCAAAAACATATGCGTTGTAATATAAACACTACCGCTTTAACTGTCTAGGTGTTTTAGGCATGTGTTCATAAAGTGTTGCAAATTTAACGCTTTAGTGTTTTATTTAAAACGCATTTCACGTCTGCAACACTACGCTAATGTTTTGAAAGTTTTCTTCTCAGCTTGTGCTATTCGTAAAACGCATGGGTGTTAACTTTAAGCAAAAAAAAAAAAAAAATTTTTCAAAAAAAAAAAAAACACGTGTAATTAGGTAAGACAGCATTTCAGTTTTAAAATTAACACATTTTAGGAACACCTAGAAAACATTGTTTATTTTAAAACTGAAATGCTATGTAACCTAATTATTGTTCCACAGTAATATGCAGCGGATTTTTATTTACAACGGAACTTTTCCATTGATATTTAGACAGTTATTAACTTCAATAGGACCCACTTCTAAGGAACAAAAAACAAAAAGGTCTCTTAATAATTAAAATGCCTTTAAGATGGTCCTGTGAGATCAAGTGGTCCTATGAACTGTGAAAAATGTTAGTGAATTAAAGTAGTTAAATCCAAATTGCCAACTGCAGTCTTAAAGAAAAACAGCCCCCCCCCCACCAACAACAACAAACCAAGAAAGGTTTGGTGCGCTACTTCAACAACACAGTTTAGAATTACTTTAAATAATTTAAAAGCAATTAAATTTTGCCTAGTAGGTTGAGATCTTTTACTTGTTCCAGTCGACATGAGCCCGCGCACGCATTTCCAGGACCCCTCTCCTCTGGAACGCACAGGGTTCTGGATTTGGGGTTTGTTTAACATCTCTGTAATGCGTGGCGCAGTGGCAACACCGACCACTGCACTGTGACTGAGGTTGTCGCTAATGACCTACGTCGACAAACTATTAAGTCTCACCCCCCCCCCCCCGAACTGGGGACCTCCAACACATGAAACAGTCCTCTGAACGAATTAACAGGCAACCGTCCTTCACAGCTTCCCTTACACTAAAATCAACCATTTCGTCGCTTTCAGTTTTACTTACTGGTTTTGACATTTTATGAAGATGTGTTTTTTTTTTATTATTTAAATTAAACTTGTGACTTCCTTGTAATATTCAGATGTTCTGAAAGGCATGTTTTTCATTCGTTTTAGATGTTTTAGGTTTACCTAAAATATATGTTATTATAAAACAACGTATGCTTTACGTGCAGTGGGCACAATTAGGTGGATATGGGGATAACATAGTTTTTTGCTTTCGCGTAATTTTAAGGCCGCTATGAAAAACCACTAACTGAAAAAATAAGCCCACTTATAAGCGGGATAATGAGTGGGATGGTTGGTACTGATTTTGAGAAGGCGAACTATAGCCAGGGGTGTTCAGGCTTAAGATAAAAAACCTCAAAAACGTCAAATCCCCCCCCCCCCCACCCCCAATTAAGATCATCAGAGTTAAGATTATCAGAGTTCATTTCGTTAAGAGTTAAGTCGGGGTTAAGTTAGGGTTAAGGGAATCAAGTCAGAGTTAATTTGGATTTGAGTTTCATTAATTAAGAACATCAGAGTTCATTTAGGGCATCAGTTAAGTTTCATTTAGAGGGCAAACAAATACAAAAGGCTTAGATTAAGAAAACGTAGCAGTTGCCATCTTTAAAGTAGTTTACATAACTAAATGTGCGTCGTAGACATTTAAAGCGTTCTTAACAAAATAACCAGTTAGCCTGTAGCTAGAGTTTACTTCGATTCACAAGTACCCTCAAGAAGTAGGATGGCTGTATACTAAAAAATTACAAGTGAGTATAGGGCCCTGTTTTTAAGTAAACAATAAATCACAAGGAAAATGGGCGAAGCAACCAGCAGCATTAAATATAGGCCTTGTTTAGATACACTAAGAAAAGACAGCTGCCACTATTGGGACTCAAACCCAGAATTTCCTGCATACTAGGCCGGGAACTTATACCACTTATACCATTTATACCACTGCGCTACCGGGTTATCGTGTCTAAACAGTTTCTAAGCTCGGCTGCAGACTATATCTAGGGTCCGCCCCATAAGTGCAGCTCCAGACCTACGCGGGAAGTCCTGGTTTAAGTCCCAGCTGTAAATTTATCTTTTCTTTCTTTCCCAGATTATTGCATCTTGTATTTTCACAAAAGGCATTAAACACGGGCTTCATTGACATTTTAAAATGTTTTCTTCTGACATGTTTTCTAATTGGTTTATTCGCTAGCCTCCATCTGCTAGATGCAAAAGCATAATACGTCAAACTGCAAAACGTGAATGATAAATGTCCCTTTTTCCAGTATGTGGCTGGTTTATTATTCATCTCGATTTTTTTTTTTCATTTAAGCCATTTGCTTGTTGATGTGTCTTTTCTAACCAGAAGCAGTCCTTCTCATTTCCTTTCCGTCTAAAAGAAGGGAAAAGCGGACATGATTACAACAAACGGTAACTAATATTGACTAATGTTACCTAACTATTTTGTCTAATGGGCTCGTTTTGACCTCTCATTGCCGAAAATTATAAAGGAATTATATGCCAGACGTTCGTTCGGGAAACGCCTCAGATGCTGAACAATGCCGTGAGCTATCCCAGTATAGTACATCTGAAACACAATTCCGAGTAGCCCAAAAAGTTTTTTAAAAATTAAAGTAATTTTAATTTTAAAAAGCAGTTGTGAGACAGCTGTTATTAAGCTAGCAACAGCTAGTTGAACACAATCCCATTACGGACTATAGGGCTACAATTATTTCTGTGTTGGTTGGGTGTTTCAGTAAGTGCACTTCTTTCCGCATTCGAAGCTGACTGACTCAACAACATAGTTATCGGGGAGTGAGGGGGGGGGGGGGCGTTGTCTTTTTCACAATTGATCGGCTCTCAACCATTATTAATCTTGCTCCTTAATTGATTTATTTGTGTGCTTCTTGCAAAGACAGTCGCTTTTAGGAAAGTGACAAATGAACGTTTTAGGGCGCTGCCCCTGACGGACGAGACGAACGAGTGTCACGAAAAAGCGGCTGCAGTGAAAAAGCCCAATACATGTAGGAACTAGCTATGTAATTTATGGAGTTTGATGGGAATTCCCCCCCCCCCCCCATCACCTCCACCCCACAAACCAACGAGAAGGTGCCGATATTGTGTGTCGACGAAATCCCGCCCACAATAATAAAGAGGGATATTCTTGTTCTCATGAACGTGTAGACTTAACACACGCTAGTTTCCGTCATGTCAATGAGTTTATTATATATGACCTTATTGCGTCGTGTATGATGTGTATACGTACATAAACCACACACACACACACGCTGTTGTTGACCTAAACTTTTGCGCAGCGTGGCATTTTCTTTGAAACCTTCAACCGCACCTGATTAACCGCATAAAGGATGACTTAGCGTTTGGGATTGGGGCATCTGGACATCGTCAATACTAAAAGCACTTTTAACGGCTGGTCTCATCCTAAAGCTTCCGACCTGTCTTGCGTTCCTTATATGTACACACTCTTGCACACACCAGAAGTGTCTAACGACTGTATGTCAGGAAGCATGATCTATTCACGCCAACGAGCTGATGTAGCCTACTTGGCTGGAAATAACAAATGGAGCCTACACTGGGGAGCATCTTCTGTTCCAATCATATGTCTTCTTCCCCTCAACATCCCCCCCCCCCCTCAAAAAAAAAAAAAAAATTAGGCAGGATGCACAGATGCACAAATATAGATTTGGGGGTTTAGTTAATATGTCTGTAATATGTGGAGCATTGGAAACCCGGGCCACTGCACTGTGACTGAGGTCGGCGCTACTAAAGCTGTCGAGGCGAAATTAAGCCTTAAACCCCTCCCCCTTCTCTCTAATATAAGCGCAAAGCTGCCAGTAGTATAATTATCTCAGCTCCCTAACTCCGGAGGTTTCCGGTTCGATCCCCTTGTCTGCCCTTCCCTTTACTCACAGCCTTAACGCCACCATTCTGTTTCTAAACGAAAAGGCAGTCTTTACCTTGAAACTTGCCTGTGTATGTTCACGTATTAAGACCCTTTTTAAAAAATGTGCTTGCGATGGGCTACTAGAATTCGGCCTAGGTGCTTGAAAAAGTAGCCTTGATCAATAACTAGAAGAGGATACTGACAAAGTCCTTGCCAGGCTGTACCGAACGACCAAGAAAGTGTGAGAGCCTTCAACTGCATTTGGATCTATTCTGGCCTGTTTTGGATATTATCTCGACCACTCTCTCTGTGGTGATCAGATAGTTCTCGGGTCGAATGCGTATGGTTTCCCGCACTAGCCTTTCATCAAAACGTCTTCAGAACTGTGCTGGTTCAACTACTCATGCAATTTGCTTCTGATGACGTGAGGCTGCAAGAAATTAATTTGAGAAAATAAGTTTTTTTTGGAGTTATGGTACTGTATTCATACCAGATACATAATATTGAATATTTTCGAATATCATTGGTAATATCTCCTCTATCCTTACGAAATTTGCAGCGAATCTGAGTAAAATTACCAAAATTCGTGTGTTTCAAGCGAACAAACGCCCATTTGCCAGGACTTCGTTCCAATTGCACTGATGTGTAAGTGTGTTAGGGTGTAGTATGTAAGTCCATGATATAACTGAATAAGATTTGCAAGCTCAAAATCAGAATACAAAAAATTAGAATAGGGGCCTAATTGTGTCCTTGCATCTGACTCAATTTTTGTCAAAAGACCAAATAATAATTTATGACAACGCTTCTACTTTTATGAAATTAAACTGCACGTGTGGGATACCGGTATTTCACGTTCCCTTTTTTAGGTTGACGAACTTCTACGATGGTAGTTTATAAAGTATTCACTAACATAGCTCACCTCATGCTCCAAATTGCATATCCAAAGTCAAACTAGTCGATAAATATATTATTTTGTGCACTGGAATGTTTTCACTATGTCATCAACCGGTATCAAACTTTACATATCGCGCAATATTTTTAACATTTCAATTAAATCTGTACTTAGGGCGTGAAGACGCGTTGAAACCATCGCTCACGTTGAAGCTAGCGAAACTTTCGTTTTTCCATTGGACGTCCAATGCAGAAATAAAAATGTGTTCCAACGATTGCCGCAAAATTATCGCTGCCTACAATGGTGCCGCTGCTTTCGTGAGCGAGAGCTTGTTAATAGCCGCTTGCAAATAGACTAATAATTTTTTTTACATGAATCGCCCGGATCTGAGGCGTTTTCCGGTTCTCAGGCGTCATTCGGATCACGTTTTTGGTTGGCCAGGTTTTGCCCGGACAAGTTTTTGCGTGCGGGTTTTTGATGTTATATAATTAGCCGCAGCGAGCGTGATAGCGCGAGCGAGGCACGTAATTTGGAAAAATACGAAAAATTGAAATTCATCATGTAAAAAAAAAATTACGTGTAAAAAAAGTTATATGCTAGCCGCTTCATCCGTCGCATCCTCCGTGGCACTGTAATATGCATGCGTGACTGCCATTTTGATAACTTGAGAAATTTGCAAAATGAAACTGGGTTTTGGTACTATTTACCACCAGACTTTACATTTTTTTTTATAGGCACGTACCTTACAATTTTACTTTGGCAATAAAATAAAGTATCGTAAATCCTTTCCATTTTTGTAGCATTTAATTTCAGAAGCTACCACTGCAACTGAACTACTGGTAAATGATCATAAATAATTTAGCGCAAATACAGACGTTTCCTTTAATAAAAAGGAAACGTCCATTCAAAGGTCCTGGGTTCAATTAAATGGCCGTGTCAGTCTGGCTCAGCAATAGAACCTGAACCTGGGCCTTTGATTTCAAAGGTCTTGGGTTCAATTAAAAAGGCCGTGTCAGTCTGGCTCAGTGGTAGAACCTGGGCCTTTGATTTCAAAGGTCCTGGGTTCAATTCCCCGCTCAGGCAGTCTGACATATAAGTCCAAAAGGCAACGTAAATAGGTTTGCATCTGTATTTAGTTATTTCTTGTGAGCCTTTGGCTTTCCCATCCTTAATAATTTAGCGCAAGGTAGACAAAGCACTCTCCCTTGGCAAACGAAGGAAAAGGGATTACGTGGGAATGAAACCAGACAATCGAGTTTAAAATGAAAGGCGCTATTTTGGGTACATAAATATAAAACACCGCACTCAAGCCTACACACGCAGAGGATACACATATTTGAAAGGGTGTCCACGAATCACCATGGTAAGAAAGACCATTCTTAGAAAATTTCGTTCACTAGAAACCTTTCCAGACAGAAAGAAGTGCCCCGTCGTCTGAACGAGATCGAGAACAACCCTTTCGTCCTTGGTATGTCTTCCCCCCTTTCTTGACCACAACTTTCCCCTTTTCTAGAACCCTTTCTTGAGTCTGTCTTGGCTCGGTCAAGCTCATCACACTTTTGTTTACGGCCAGGGTCGGGGTTAAGGTCATTGCCAGGTCTTACAGTGGCCATTACGCTATTTCCGGCAAGCCATTCGAGACGGCCAAGGTGGGGCTAATTGTCCCGATGGCAATCGCCCTTGTGCACGAGAGAACGAGCTAGTCGTTGCCACCGGGGCCCCTACCGGCGTTTATGGCCTCCTTAACGGGGGACCGAAGGCGTCACACTCTCTTCTGAAGCACCCCTTGTAACCTAATCGACGCCCGTCGAGGCTGGCCTTCGGGGCTCTCCACGCCCTTCTTGGTTCGGCCCGTTCCTCTCTAGCACTGCAGTCGGTCGGTAATCCAGCGTCGTGGCCGGACTGCACGACAGGAAAGAGAAAGGTTGAAACTACACAGAAAGGAGTGGTCATTCGTTGTTAAAAGAAAACTTGACACTGGCTAGGTTTAAACGCAGTGTTCTGGTTATGCGTTAAAATCAACTACAATGTCCTTGTTACATTTTGAAGAAAGGTTTTGGAGATGTAGCCAATTCTAATACGTGTTTATAAACACATTTTAGACAAACCTAGCATTTTAAAACTTTTTTAAATTGAAAAGCACGTAAAAGTATTTAATAAACAGCATTGACTATGGGAAGAAACCTTTCCTAATATTAACATTTATATAGTGCTGCGAAAAATGGGAGAAAAGTATTTTTTTATTCAGTAAATATTAGCTGATATTTATCACAGTCATTTAAGCAGATTTCTTCCGACTTTAGTCATGGCTTAGTTGGTAACATTCTGGCTTAAGGGCAGTCTGGTCCTTGATTCGATACACTCTTCTCCTGAATAGTAATTTTTATTCAGTAAATAGTTATAGCTGACATTTATCACTATCATTTAAACCCATTTAATTCTTTCGACTTCAGTCATGGCATGGTTGGTATCATTCTGGGTTAAGGGCTGTATGGTAACTGATTCGATACACACTCCGGGTGAAAAGTTTTATTTTTAGTAAATAATTAGCTGACATTTATCACTATCATTTAAACCCATTTCTTTCGATTTCAGTCATGGCGTAGTTGGTATCATTCCGGGTTAAGGGAGGTAGGATGATCGGTTCGAAACACACTCCCGATGTAAAGCATTTTTGATACACTGTCACTTATCACTATTTCTTACGACTTCAGTCATAGCATTTATCTTATGAGTAGTAGGTCCTCGGTTCGAAACCTACTACGGAGGAAAAGTAGTTTTCATTCTGTAAATAAATACGTAACCTCTATCACTATCATGGGACATAATTCTTTTGATCACAGTTCTATCACAGTTGATACCGTTCTGGCGTCAACTACAGAGTTCGATTCTGACTCTAGTCAATATTGTTAATTCCGTCATCGAAAGAAATAATTGGCGTAAAAACAGGCTCCTGAATGTGAGCAATTAATTCAAAACGTAATCACTTCTCTACCTCTGGCCTAACTGATTTCGGGCGCTCCCCTTGCCGTACGTATAAGCTTTACGCAAAACGGGTTTAAAACATGGGGTATGTCGACTATAGGTGAAAAAAATGATAGTGATAAATGTTAGCTAATTATTTACTGAATCAAAAATACTTTTCTTACCGAGAAGTATTTTGTCCTAATACCAGATTGCTACCAACTAAGGTATAAATCAAAAGCAATAAGTTTAAATGATAATGATAAATATCAGCTATTTGTTTGCTGAATGAAAAGAAATTCACCCAGATTTGGTTTCGAACCCTAACGACAGAACGCTGCCAACTTCGCTGTGACTGAAGATGAAAGAAATCTCTTTAAGCGATAGGCTAGTCATAAATGTTAGCTGTCTTTATTTGCTGGCTGAAAAATATTTTTTACCTGGAGTGCGCGTTGAACTGAGAAGCATTCTATCCTAATACCATTCTGAATGCTATCACCTAAGTTATGATTGAAGTCGAAAGAAATAAGTTTAAATGATAATGATAAGTGTCAGCTATTTATTTACTAAACGAAAAATACTTTTCACCTTGAGTGGGATTCGAACCGAGGAACCCGTCGTAAACCTAGAAAGCTACGACTGAAGTCAAAAGAAGTTATTTTAATTGATCCACCCAAAACCAAAACTGGTATAAGAGAAACCGACAAGTTTCCAAAAAACGTCGGCTTTGAAAGTAGTGATCAATATCATTCAACCAGGGGAAGGCCGCCAAGGTTAATCCTATCAGCCAAGTTAATAGCACTGACTAATAGTCCGAAAGTTAAATGAAAACTAGAAGATTGCTACTCGCGGTAGCATTCTTCAAGTTTTCATTTTACGTCCAAAATATTATTCGGTACGATTAACTTAGCCAATAGGATTAACCTTGCGGCCTTTCCCTGGTTGAATGATATTGATCACTACTTTCAAAGGCCGACTATTTTTGGAAACTTGACGGCTTCTGTTATACCAATTTTGATTTTGGGTGGATATCACAACTTTCATAGACCTGTGAATGTAGAAAAGGGCTCGCGGGCAGTTTATGTCTATACATTTTCTCATTGATAATTTTCACATTTGCCATTGCTCAATTAGCCGTTACATCAGCCAAATTGACATACATGGTTTGAAGTCAAAAGAAGTTGTTTAAATGATAGTGATAAATACCAGATATTGATGCTGAATGTAAAATATTTCTCAACGGGAGTGGGTTTCCAACAAAGGCTCCCCACCAACTACGTTATGAGTATAGTAGAAAGTGATATGTTTAAATCATGGTTATGAATTTTATCTATTTATTATTTGAATGGAAAGTATAGTTTCCACCACAGTGGGATTCGAACCGAAGGTCTTCCGGGCTTGAAGACAAATTTGCAATAACCTGCGTTCTGACAGCTGCCGCTCTCCAACTATAAAATTTATTTATTACCTAATTTGTACGATAACTAAAAATTGCCACACAACCAGATTAGAACCGACCGCCTCTTACTTGTCAAACCACCATTGTGACGACAAATAAGACTCGCACGCTTTAATTTGAACTGTATAGGTTAATTTCATGGTAGCTCCCGGTAGCACAGTTGGTGGAGCATCTGGCTGTTTACGAAAGGTCGTGGGTTTGAGGACCAGTTCAGACAGGACCAGTTCTTTCTGAGATTAGCTTATATTGTTTTCAGACAAGACCGTTTTTGAGTACCGACTTACTGCTTATTGTTTAATACTAAATCTGATAATGAAATCACATTGGGCTGACAAACCCTTTAAATCAAATTTTCGCCTGCAAATCCCTGCTAGGCGTTATCAAGAGATTTAAGAGTATTCACTCAGCACGACTTTAAAGGTTTGACGCGCTCCCAGCCGTAGCCCGTGGCGTAAGAAAGAGAGAGGGACAATTTTGCTACGAAATTCCAATCGGAAATTCCTAGGATCTTTTACATGCCACAATCGACATGAGCACGAGACATCGCAGGGTCATTCTCTTCTCTAAAATTCCAGGGGTGGCTGACGTCAGGCTCGGACCAGGGATTGGACTCCGGCGAGATAGTCGTTGTAACCGTCAGGCTACTTTGCCCGATAGTCAGTACGATTGCACTCTATCGTTGCAACCCGGACCACTGCACTGTGACTGAGGTTGGCGCTAATGACCAAGCTGTCGACGCGCCATTAAGCCTCACCTCCCCCCCCTCTATCGTTGCGTCGCTTATTACGTGTGACAATCCTTCACTGACTACAGATTGTTAGTTGTATGTATCCTTGATAACGCCTACCACGGATCAGCTGACAAACATTTGATTTAGATGACTGTGCAACTTATTTGGGTCCTAACTGCGTTCATTATCTACACGGTTGCATCATTACTATTAACCAAGTCTGTTATAGTTAAAGACACACAAAACTTCAGTAATAGAAACTAAGGATTATGGAAGGAAGGGTACGTCAACACCTACAAATACAATAAGGTAAAGCTAAATTACTACCCTTAGTTATCGGTACTTATTGTAACAATCGCTGGATGGGGCACTAATAACCACAGTATTGATGTGCCCTTTTCGTCATACTTTTACTACCACGATTCCTTATGCATTTAAGTTAAATCAATGAACAGTTGATTTAACTTAAATACATGTCGAACGTATGAAAAAGAAGTTTCGTTCGTCTTATACCAGTGTTCTAAACTAAAGCTTCACGAAATGGGTTCCGTTCTTTCTATAGTTAACTTGTTAATTTCGCTGTTTACCATGCTTTGGCTCCAAATGTCTGCAATGGAAATGCATTTATTTACCGAAAACAAACAAAAAACTGAAGTAAAGAATTATTTTGAGGAGGCCAGTACCCTTCGCCAACGTCTTTCTAGCTTTAAGTCATAAAATCAGCCTTTTTTTTAACGAAACTTACTGGAACGTAAGGATTACAAGAGTGTCGATCACAATTACGGTACTATAACCTATTCAAGTTGTTCCTGTGAGAGTGGTCAGACTCTCTTGTCTTGAGGTGGTGTTGGCCCGTTTGCGCATTGGTCACACTCGACTTACTCA
>JAHWFP010007853.1:3350-14693 GCA_023313725.1 Lithobius niger | reverse complement strand
AGCCCCTATTGTAAAGTGATGTAGTAGGTTGGAAGGGCAATGGAAGGGGTCTAATCAAATTGGGTAGGTAGATAGGTTGGCACATTGGAAGATATGCTTAGCATATTCGTTTGGTGGGTAGCACATTGCCCCAGGGCAAGTTGCACAATGTGAAGTTAGCCCCGATTGTGAAAGAAGGTAATAGGTGGGAAGGGAAATGGAAGGAATCCAATTAAATTGGGTAGGTAGATTGGTTGGCACATTGGAAGATATGCTTAGCACATTCGTTTGGTGGGTAGCACATTGTCCCAGGGCAAGTTACACAATGTGAAGTTAGCCCCTATTGTAAAGGAACGCAGTACATGGGAAGGGCAATGGAAGGGGTCTAATCAAATTGGGTAGGTAGATTGGTTGGCACATTGGAAGATGTGCTTAGCACATTCGTTTGGTGGGTAGCACATAGCCCCAGGGAAAGTTACACACAATGTGAAATTAGCCCCCTTATTGTGAAGTTGGCCCCCACGTACTTTGGAGGGCTGTTGTTCCCAATGCGTCAAGGTCCAATCGGCAATAATAGCTGGCACATTGAGCACCTTGATATAATTGTGTAGCACTATAGTTAATTTTGATGGCACATTAATTCAAGGGGCAGGTTGAAGTTGGCCCCCTAACGAATTCAGTAATGATTTACCGTAAAATGGTAAGGGTCCAATCAATACCTTTTGCTAGCACATTTTGCACATTCATAGTTGTTATCAGCACAATTATTAAAATCAATAGCACATTCACTCGTGGGGGGGGTCAACTTCCCACTGCTTATTCTCCCAGCTGATGCATTTTCCAATTTGTACGTAATTTTCAGTAGTGGGGAAGTAGAAATGTACCTGCAGTTGGTGCCTGTGAACATCTCTCACCGAAACGACTATCTGTTCACTAGTTATTATGTGGTCACCCTGTAAAGGAACTCGCAAAGAATTGAATATTTGTTTTATTATTTGTTACTCACCTCGCACATATTATCTAGTTTAGTTGTTAAGTTAAAATCTGTTCACATTAGCAAGTTTGCTATTTAGTTTATTGTTTCCCAGAGTTGAAAATGCTTGATCTCTTTGCTTTGTTTCATTGTTTTTTGTAGCTTCCTACTGCCAAGAGTCTCCTCAAAATGACCTTTTTCAACTGTCTCACTTTAACTCCTGGTAGGTTTGATTCACTGGTCATAATTTTATTTTAAGAACAGTTCAGAGATGGTATAATATGGTACTGAAGTTATCTAGCCAAGGAATCAATTCTAGTAGGAAGTAAAGGAACCATGCGCTATGGGCTATAATCAGGGAATTGCAACAAAACTTTAATTTAATGAGTCACTTGCTTAATTATTTAAGGGGACGATCACTGCCACTTAACTTCCCCCCCTCCCCGATTAATCCGTGTGTGCCTAGATTTAACCGTGACCACATGCCGTAACTGAAAAATCACGTGTATGTTTTAGAGGAACCGATATAACATTCAAACCAAGGTTGAAGAGACTGAATTACCCCTATGCAGAACAATGGGTACATGTCATACGAAATTACCTGCATTGTGCTTAATGGAGCGTCCCATAGTTTGCCCAAGTTTATGGAACAGAACATTGTAACTTAAATGTAAAGTTAATATCTTCATTGAATTTTCTTCTTATTGTAAAATAATATATATTTTGTATTTCAGTACGACCTTTCGAAATGAAAAGTGAGGCTGAAGTTTCCTTTAGCATCGATTGCAACAATGTCTGGCTAAAGAACGTTTCTGCAGGTTACCCGCATTGGATTTACGTGAGACATTTAATTAATAGCGGAAGCTGTATTTAGTCAAAAGTGGTTTTCGTATTTGCAGATAATAACAAAAGACTAATGATTCGTGGTTAGCAGAAGCCTATTTTGTGTCAGTATAAAAATATGTTCCTAATCCACATTTTTGTGATGATGATTGCCTTAAACTAGATCACGTGTGATTGTCTATGTTTTTGTTCTAAAATGTTTTACACGTTAAAATTGACAACAGTCTACCTATACATCAATAACATCCGTAGCGTAAAAGTTGCACTAGTAATGTAAAATAGCTCTCTGCCACGACGTAGTAGTGTGTTAGTCACTGGCAAAAGTGAAGAAAGTCACTGGAATTAGTCACTGGAATTAGTCACTGGAATTAGTCAGTGAAGAAAGTGTTAGTGACGCGACCAAAGCCTGCTTACCACTGATATGTCTGTACTCATCCGCGAGCTCCAATTCAAACAATGATGCAGAACAGCATAACAATTCATTCACGCGATTATTTTTAATGCTAATAATTTCACATCATTTAGGCAGTGTTACATTATAACATGTCTTTATTGTTAATACATTCATTGGTTAATGCCAGGAGCGGTCAAAGCTCGTTAAACCCTTTGAAACCCTTTGAAGTGTGTTATTTTTGCATTACGAAATTTTATTAAACAGGAATGTTTTCTCTTTCAAAATTGTTCCTGAAAGAGCCGTATTGGTTATGCCTTTAAAAGACCGTTTTGAGGAGCGTTAGAAGCAGGTGGGGTACGGAGGAGGGAGTTGGGGGGGGGGGGGGCGAATGTCTTACTTCAATTATTACGTGGCGCTTGCAAGCCAAAGTTGTCACACTTTCCGAACTCTTCACAGTCAAGCCTGTTCAAAAACTGATTTCTCGTGGCCAGCATTAACACATGTTTCTTCCAATAATGAATATCCTCCTTCTTCCCCCCCCCCCCCGCCTCTAAAACAATAGCCTATCGTCTCGTTCAATGGCCAGGCCAGGTTAGCCAAGCTGTGACGCTGAAGTTTATGGAAAGTTAACTGCAAGTTCGGAGTGATTCGTCTCATTGTCGTCCGTGAGAAATTTGGCAAGAATCGTATTCGTTCTCGGCACGTGTCACTTTTCAACAGGTGCAATGTCGTCATTTCGACAAAAATCATGAACTTTTTCCGAATTTTTGAAATCGTAAATTCGTCGTATTTTTACGTATGTGTGTCCGTGCATCGCAGCAAGGCTGTCGATTGAATAACGGTGGTGATCGTACCGTGTTTTCGCACCTTCAATTAATGCACACAGTTCACGGTTCGACAACGCCGTAATATCAACAGCATTATTGCAGCCAAGCCCGCATGTCAACTTTACGTTAACTCTTCGTTGACATTTTTTCCTCCTCTACAGAATGATATGAAGCGTTATGCATTGTTCATATATCGTTTGCGTGGCACAGTCAAACACCCAACACTTACTTTGAACTGTTCTGCAACGATATACAGCAGCTTCGGGACAGGCCGGCCAGCAATCGTGTTTCTTTTGCAAATCCACGAATAAATTTCTTTGGGTCAAGTTGGCGCGGTTGGCTGTAGACATTCATTACAGTTTGTTTTTGGGAACTCGAAAGGACCTGCAGAAGCCATCGCTTGCGTTCTTGTTAGCATCACCGCCATCTTAGAACTACTACCGTTTGGAAGACAATTGGCTGTCAAAGTTTGTGATCTGCTGAAAAATGCTAATCGACTATTTTTTGGTGTTTCATGAAATTATGTGTGGCCAAATACCGTACCTGAATAGATTCTGAGAGCGTTTCATCCCTAAAACGTTTTGGTTGATGCTGGGAAAACACGTACTACGTTAAGCCTACCGTTTTTAATACAATTTCAACACAGGCGTGAAGAGGCTCTAACGCATCACTAACTCTCTCTCCACTGACTAATGTGGGTGGATTTTACCATAGTCTAGTGCAATATTTGGGTTGGATAACTAATGTGGCCAGCCTACAAACTTACATGCTGATTCATAGAGGCCTCAGTTTACAGCCTACCCTCATCTGCAGAAGTTTATATTGTCCTCATTGTACCACGTGATCCATGTCAAGTGACAGTAATTGTTTAAGGGGGTTGAAGCCCTCGTCATGTGTACGTGTTACCTTAACTTGCTAGTTTTGTCTTTAATACCTGTAAGAAAATTTAGTGTAGTCTAAACACACTATAAACCGAGACGAGTTAAAACACCAATTCCTTCACTTCAAGTTAACTATGGTAGACCATATTAGTGACCATTGCTTCCTAACACCATAGTAATTTAAAGTTTAATAGATAAAAAGTTGAACTGCACCTGGTTCCTGGATGGCAGTCTCGAAACTCCAGGTAGTGCCATAGAATCTTTTGTACTACTATAAAGCCGGTGGAAAAATACTGATATTCCATGGCGGATGGGTATATCTAATCAATTTGTTCTATGACGGAATCTTTCGTCATGAGAATTGCTACATTTCACCGCATGTTGTCGCATGTGGAAGGACACACTAAGATGCTTCATTTGCAAGACCAGAGGGTGTTTCGAATTCCTATGATCCTAGCAACATTGACGTTTATTATTCACTTTGAATTTTTTTACATTACAGTACGTTAATAAGCTGAGGGTTTGTTCTTGGTAATACGTACGTTAAAGTGCCGAGGTGATATTATATTTAAATTAACAAATTGTATCTAAGTAAACAGTGTTATTCTAGCTAGTTAAGTTGTATCCTAAAGTTTGAATTAACGGTAATAGCAGGATTAAGTAGCCGAATTTAGTTTCGTGGGAATTAAACAACTGTATTTTGATATCTTCATATGAAATTATTAAGCAGCCTAAGTCATATTTGCATTTACATTTGCTTATTTAGGCTATTTTGAATTAATATTTTCTGGAAGTGGTTCATAGTTTAGCTCTGTGAAAATTAAAGTTCAGTAATAAAATCTATCGTACTGCAAATCTCCTAGTCCTAAATTTAGTGCACTTTAGCCTTTGGTTAAGCATTTTACAGTGCAGAGAAAGCGTTAGAACGTGTTTTCTAACATTTCTTAAGAGGCTTCGCAAGGCTAGTAATTGTATAATTCTGAGTTTTACAAGTTTAATTTTTTTATATATATATATTTAACTTTAGCTTTAACGTTCCTTAGTTTAAAGCAGTCTTCATTAAAATACATTTTTTGCTGTTGCATATGAGTGACAGTGAAAGGTGCTTCTGAATCTGTTGGGCCAAAGTGACTTTGGTGAAATTGCTAATGATTTAGATATGACTCATCGGCCTAGAAATTTAAGCTTAGCCATAACTACTATGTTCTGTAGAAAGTTTGACAAGTTTGATGATAGTTTAGTGGCAGGGATCCTGTACGATGAACGAGCATCTCTACATTTTGATGTATTTGACATTCTACTTGACACACAATAAAAATCTTGCATTCCGGTATTGCACATACAATGTATGCATTAATTAAGGATCTGTGTTCTATGATAAAGGCTAGCTCTAGGATGCTCAGATCTAGACACACGCTAGAGTGACGCACCAAGTTAGGCAACAAACATCACAACAAACATCACATCTCATCAATTCAATTGTCGAGTTTGTAAACCATTGCAGCACGACGCTTAGCGTCAGTGTCTTATATCCTGAAGCATAGTTGGGCATATTTCAGGTACTTGAAGAAAAATAATAATGCGGTACAAAAGCTTAAATCAGGTTGAAATCGAGAGCAATGACCCACCTGTCAAAAATTAACTCGTGTTGGAATGCCAGCTAAGTTGCTTTCAATGCAAAATCTGACCCTCAAATAACGTTGAAAATGTGTTACCAATAGCTCGCTAGCTAGCGAGCTGGTATGCTCATCCCTATGTTAAATCCCATAGGGTGATTATTCATCTATACCGAGATAACGGGACGGCTTCCAGCTATGAAATTGGACAAATGGCTGCAGTACGATACGAACTGCGTACCTTTAATGGTTTGGAGCCTAGGGTGTAACGAGGATGGCGTGGGATGGCGCGTAACTACGAAAATGTTGTTATACCCATTGTTAGTATTGTCGGCATCGAATCTCATTGGACGGCTAAAGTTCGGACAATTTAGAACGTGTATACTAACGTGCGTGCCTAGACACACACTAGTATATCACGATAAATCTAAACAACGTTGCAAAGAAATTGTATTCACGTGCAGTTCACGAAAAATAAACCAACTGTAAAAACAAAACAAAGTAAACATTGCCAACAACTGGTAAAGAGGCCACTAAGTTGAGAGTGGTTCGGCCCATCAAAGAAGTGACATCAACACACCAAATCTAACTAAATAAAACAAATTACAACAAAATTAAAACCAAACCAAAAACCTATAAAGATGTGGCCAAGTTGAGAATAGTTCGGCCTATAGGCAAAAGGTAGAAGCAAATTGTTGAAAACCAATTTCTTGTTGAAGTGGCACTTTATTGCACATCTTAACAGTTTACTTAAGGCAAATTTAGACTTCAACCCTATTTTCATCAGTGAGAGGGTAACATTTTGCAAGCGCGATCAGGTTCCAGGTGAATGAGTCTATTGCAACCTATACAGGCGAGTACCTGTATACCTGTACAGGGGAGTTAAGGTGTTTGACATCTCATTGTAAGTTTGTTACGTTTATTTAAAAGCTTCAAGATATCAGTTTGTTTCGGGTATTATGTGTTAGGCGGCATAGAATGACTTAACAGCAATGGACCCTGAAATGGTCACCTTTGACAAGGCTTGTGAACTGGCAACTGCATTTGAGTATGCGGGATTCCCGGCCAGTAGTAATAGTTTTAATGTTATAACTAAATGGCCTAAAAGGTCTAAAAGTGGCATTAAGTGTCATTGTTGCTGTTTTGCTTTCCACGTCCGACCTGACTGAAAGTTTAAAAACTATAAATGTCCAATTTGTAGCTCCAAGGGTCGTGTCACGTGTAAGTCCAAACTTGACCAGTCACAGAGCATGCCTTTTGGACTAAAACCATGAAAGGATAATTAAGGTGTGCAAAAGAAAAATAATCAGATCCACGAAGTTCTTTGTCAAGCTACGTTGGTTCGGCATTAGTGCCAACTTATTTAACTGGATTAAAGCCTCCCTTTTGGAACGAGCCATCAAGAAATTTAACTGCAAAGGCAAATCGATCCCTTCTTCATCCGCCTCCAACTCATCCATCCACCCCAAAACCTGGCTCCTCTCAACAACAGGCGGTAACCCCTGTCTTTTCTCCGCAACTTCGCCTTTGCTCACGTTGCCCATTTCTGCCAGGTCTACTTCGCCAACAGCTCTTACGCCGTTGGCTGCCGGACCTCTCTGTTTGTTTAGCTTCGCCTTCACCTGCGCCTTCATCTTTCCTCCACCAACACCGCCTGGATGTCTGCTTCGCTCTTGAACTCCCCGCTCGTTCACCGGCTTGCTCTATGACAAGATCATGAAACTCGACCAAGCTTCCTTCACCCAAGACGGCTGCGCCTTCTCCTGCAAGGCTTGCACCTTCCGATATCCTGTTTCCAGCGCGACTTGCACACCCTCCATCTCTGCCAACGCCTACGCCCACCAAGCAACGTCGACAACCTGCTCTCGGCGATCGTAACACGATGTCGACTGCTTCTTGGTCATTCCTGCCTCTTCACATCCGACCTCAAAGATCTCCCTGCCAACCACAATCGGATCGTACGCCACCATGGACGTACTTCCCTCGGGCCGCTAACAACATTAATTACTGACCCCGTCTTCATCCATCACTTCGTACTGCACCAGGCCTTAACCCTTCAAACACACCCCTCCATTGCGCCTTCGCCTTCGACCCCGCTTCGCCAATACCCGGGAATGGCTTCGCCTACGCACCTGCCTTCAGCCTAGCCACTTCGCCCTTTTCAAGCACGGCTTGCTCGTGACTTCCGACATCAAGTCCTCGAGCCTCCTTCCGCCACCCACCCACAATCCTGTTCTCATCATGGATAACTTTAAACGAAGGCCTTCTCGAACCGCCTTTCCCTTTGACAAGAAATGAATAAAAATCACAAATGAAGGGGAAACACAAACGTTTTCCCCTCTCATTCGATCTCTGCTCAAACCACTTAAAGCCAAGCCAAGCCTATTTCAAAGCCTCAGCTTTGACAACTTATCTCAAGCTACTTGCCTCATCCGAAACACTCAATTCATGCTAAAATCATGAACATTAAGACAATCTGCACCTTGTCATTCACGTGACTAACACTCACGCAGCATCTAAAGTTTTAACAAGCAAGCAAGCTAACAAACAAGAAAGCAAGCAAGCAAGAAAAGAAGCATGCAAACAAGCAGGAAAACCAACAATCAAGCAATCAAGCAAGCAAGCGAGCAAGCAAGCAAACTAACAACAAACAAGTAAGCAAGCATGAAAACAAACAAACAAACAAACGATCAAGCAAGTAAAGAAGCAAGACAGTCTCACTCGTGTATTACTCCCAAGTCATGACTGAAGTTTTCAAACAAAGTCAAGATTCTGACAGGAATTCCTGACAGCTTCTCTCGACCACGTTCCACAAATCACGCTTCCACCTGAAGGCCGAGACCACCATCGTCTCTTCTCATTCGTGACTTACTCTCACGTTATGAGTGAAGATTCAAGCAATAAAGCAAAAATCAGACAGCTTGTCCCAAGACAAGCCTCGGCCGTCATCCGTTCACCTGAATATGAAAACGACCACCGCCGCCTCGTTTCTCTCGTGTTTTACATCTTGGGCCTTCAACAATAACATCTCTATTACCGATAACATGGAAGCAACGTCCTGGAGAAACCAATCCGTCTTCACCAGCCACTACTTCCAGGACATGACAAGACAAGAAAAAGGATTACATCGTCTGGGACTCATTGGCATTGTCAGACAGGTAATCCATCCCTCTTAAGCACTGAAAACATTGACGCCATAAAGTTGTCACTTGAAGTAGATGTTTTGAAGCAGATTCCTGAAACAGAAACAAGACTCACCTATAAACAAACGACCCTTTACAGGGACACCACATCCTACGAATGAGATCCAAATTCCTGTTATGATTTCAATAAAGTGCAAAAACTCTCTGATATTTTGGGGGGAGCCAGCTCGTAACCCTAGGTAACCCGTCAGGTGGATCCAACCTCCATATTGACGAGGCCTACTGTGTATGCAAAAACACACGTAATCTATGTTTCCAAAGGGTATCTAGATACGGTATTTTGCTGGCCCTCTGCCCAAGTGCCCATCCGGCTGAAAATAGTTTTTATTGCCTGGAGGAAAAATACATTACCTGTACCCTTCCTACCTCCCCTCTTGAGTCACCACCTGAGTGATCGAGGGGGTAAAAAAGATGGCAGGCCGGCCTCGCCTGAATGCTTTTATAAGAGGGGTCGTGCATGCGCATGCGTAGATCGGGTTATGCAGCTGGTCATGTAGCGACGACTTTTCTAACCTCCAGAGAAGCATCCCTCAGGAAAGAAATGCAAAAACACAGGTAATGTATATTTCCACCAGGCAATAGAAATAATTTTCGACCGGCCGAGCAGAGGGCCGGCAGAATACCATTTTTCAAATCGTGTGGTGAATATTCGGAATTCACTCCAAGCAGAAAATGTCATGGGCACTTCTTTAAGTTTATTTAAAACTCGTCTTTTAACTACTGACCTATCTAAATTTCTTCGATGGTATTAATTTCTTGCCCGACTCAGGTCCCCGAGACTTCTGTTTTTTTAAAGACTTTTTGTACTTATGCAGGGTGTAAGTGGCACTTGTGCCTTCCATGACCTGTTGCCTTCACAACAAACATTATTATTATATTATTATTAGAGACCCTCCTTCATTCGATTCCCAGGATGCATATTTTTCACAACGAAAAATTTGTCGCTGGGAAAGGCATGGAAGAGGATACGATGCTTTGAATGTTTTATCCTCTCGCAGGAAGGGATGTGCGGCCTAAAAACACTAATTATTGTCGATTAAACTATACTAGTCGTTCAGGCGTCATTTGAGAGATGCCAGAACGATTAACTTTAATGTATTGAAGTCTTATTTAGGTCTTATTGAAGTCTTTTATTTAACCCAGTGTAGGAATTTGTGCATAATTTTACTTTTATACTGAGCCCCCTAAATGAGCTGTTGAGTCCAAAACACCACTTGCACTGGACGAAAAAAATGGTCATTAGCCCTCGCTAACACTAGACAAGCATTTTTAATATCTAATGCATTACTGCATATAGGGCTATAGAGCCCACCACTTTCTATCGAAGTGTATCTTGTCCATATGACATCGTGTGAACCATTTCACAATGCTATCCTTGATGCTCCTCAGCTAAGTAGTGTTGCATCAAAGCTCAACATCGCTAAAATGCGTAAGCATTCAACCACTCCAACCACTCCGGCGCAGCTTCCTCTTGTAGAAGGCCGGCCCAAGCGGCATCGTAAGAGACCGGATAAATTAGATATTTAATTCTGCAACTCTTCAATGATATTAATCTTGTTTTTTATACTTACAGTAATTCGCTTGAGAACTAAAACATGCCCCTTTTAATTAACTTAACATGAGTAAGTTGGGATTTAGAACTGTAATGTTTCTTCCACGTTGATAGTGCCCATAAATAGGGCTCCGCTTTAAACTGTACCATGCTGGTAACCTATAACTCCGCGTTCGTCATGTGCCCATAAAGACGCTGAAAAAAATGTTTTGTACCTTGTTGAACGTGTTCCCGTGAATAGGGAACTATTTTGTTATGAACATGAATTAATCTCTTATATGTTTGTGTGTTTTCATGTTCGCACAACTGCTGGGAACCACAAGTAGATGCCATTCTTTCAAAGACAAGCCTAAAATTGGATACACATAAGATCCAATTTTTCTTTTTAGAGAGTTTCTTTACCGTATGTTTGAACCATGGTAAAACCATACTGAATCTTAGATGGGATTTAAATCACCGGATTTTCATGTCTTCAAGCCTCCGTCATTGATTCCGCTGGTTCATTGATCTCAGAAGGATCCGATGCTGCATTGTGTTGTAACAAAGGTCGCATTTTTGTTTTATGGTGGCAGGTGCAAGTGAAATGGACGAGCCTAGCTGCGAATTTGTGCAAAGTCAGGATTATTTAAATCAGCTACAGGTCATGCCTTATTCTTATGTACTCCTGTCAGAAACTAAAATACGAACTGTTTGGTAGTTTAAGATGTTTATTTAGGAGAATGGAAAGGCTAACGTGTTTTCTAATTTATAGGAACTTCGAAGAAGCTTTTTTTTATTGAAAAAATTAGAATCTCGCTCGTACGTTCCAACGAATTCTTGAAATTGTCGTTTAAATATATGCGGCTTCACGACTTTAGCAACACAATTCAACAGTCCTATACATATGATCAATCGATCCACAAAATTATCAAATAATTCATTAAAGTTAAATCATAACTTGCACCCCAGCTAAACGCACCATATCTTAATTCGCAGTTTTAAAGCACGTACACTGACAATACTATACAGGAGATGACGAAGACCTTCAAGACTATGAATTTATCATAGTCAAAACATTGTCCTCCAAGTCAATCAG
>JAHWFP010007852.1:116294-129303 GCA_023313725.1 Lithobius niger | reverse complement strand
AAGACCAAACCCGGCTTACTGAATAATCTCAAACAGCATCTACCGTCCACTCTTTTTTCGTATTTCCAAAATTTTTTGTCATTATTGTGCTCCAGCCATACTGAGAATGTTTTCAACAGACTCAAATGTAAATTTAATACCCTTCTCAGTCGTAAGATTGATCTTTTCATTAACCAGCAAAAGATATGGTTTAAGCAAAATAAACAACCAGTTAACGCATCTCAAACTCCCCCCTCACCCTTTTCAATATATTGATCCGACCAACAGCACCATCGAGAAGTTAGCTTTACCTCAAAATAAATGGCTTTATAACCTAACTGGGCACGAAATTGATCCGCCCCCCCTCCAATATATTTTGTCTCTGGACCCTAAGTTTGTACCTACACCTAATATTAAAACTTTAATACCTCATTTTATTGATAAACTGGAAGCAGGCACTATCAGGTGCCCCCACAGGTACGAGATCCGTTCTCTTGCTCTGCAATAACTTTGGGCAACCTTAAAAATTAACAGTTCCAATAACTTCACACTTGCTCAGGTATCACAAATCCGGCAATTTATTAAAAAAAAATCGGATATCTGCATTTTGCAGTCTGATAAGAGTAACTCCACAGCCATCTGCCTTCAAAATGATATTCATGGAAAAATCCTTCAGGAATTAAAGAATTCTGATATCTATAGCAAACTAGATCACAACCCTACCTCTAAATTTTCGGCCCTCATAAAAAGGTCTTCAAAAAACTGATTAAACTTGGGAAACTGGCCACAACCGTTCATGACAATTATAAACTTGAGCACCACCTACCCCCTTTTGTGTTTCCAAAAATCAAAACCCACAAAGATAATAACCCTTTACGGCTAATAACTAGCGGCAAAAATGCCCCAAATTTATCACTAGTCAAAATAGTTGCCCCAACACTTAAACTTTTAGCTGTAGGCCAACATACTGTCCCTAACTCGTTAGCTGTCATTATGGATCTTACAGGTACTCTTGTCCCTGCTGGCTATAGCTGGACATCTTTTGACGTGAAAGCAATGTTTCCCTCCTTGGATCGTGAACTTATTCTCAATACTTTAAAGAAAAAAACTCCTACACGACTCCACTCCACTTGACAAATTGACTTGGGATATTCCCATCTTTCTTGAGGCTGTTGAACTTATTTTTGATACTACTTTCCTGCAGCACACTGGGGATTTTTTTCTTCAGCATAATGGCGTTCCTATGGGTTGTCCTATCTATACTTTCTTGTGCGGTATTGTTATGAATGAGGTTGATAACCTACTGGTCAGCCAGTTTACTCAAATTGCTTACTATAAAAGATTCATTGATGACTCCTTAGCACTCTTTCCAACCAGCATTCGTAACGACATTTTTAAATTTTTAAATAGCTATCATCATTCCCTACAGTTTACAATGGCGGCACCTGACAATAATAAAATTGCTTTTCTTGACAACCTAAACTAATAACTTTCAATCCTACACAGACCTAATTTATCTAGTAGCTGGGCTAAAACACGAGCTGCGCCGAATTTATGCCCATTCCACCAATAAGCTTGTTTTGTTTGAAGAATTCAAATACATCTTCCATAAGTACCTTAGCAATGGGTTTCCGTTACCCACTATCAGTAAATATAATAACTTTAATTGGCTCTCCACCTCTGGGAAACAACAACATAAAACCGGATTTCTTGTTGTGCTTTACATAAGAGGAGTTACTGAACCCCCTCCCCTCCCAATACCAGTACTACAATATACCTGCCATATTTACAAAAGACACCATTTTATAGCATACCATGTGCCCATTCGGGATGCACTGCCACCTATGTAGGCCAAAGTAAACAGGAAATATGTAAACGACTTGGTTCCCACAAATCAAATTTTATATTAAAGAAACAAGAAAACTCACTGGTTCAACACTTTCAAACAACAGGGCATGAACCCGAAATTTTGCAGATGAAAATTTTATTTCAAATTCCTCACACCAAACAACGCGTAAATTTGGAAACTCTTTGTTTTCATTTAACCAAACCACCTGTTCATAATCACTTAATACCTACAGCCAATCACCTACAAGACTACATTAAGTTATGCAATGATGCTGGCATTTACACATTTCCACCAATCAAAATCCAGGGACCAACTATTTAAAGCATAGCCAACCGAATTTCCTCTCATTCGACCAGCAGACTTGTGTGAGTAAGGTATGAATGTTGGCACATTCTTTTGAATTGTGCTGACTTTTATTTTATTTGGTTTTAGTTTTTAACATGGAACCTTGCATCCTTATGACTTGTACGTTTTATTTCCATGGCCCTACTCTGCTGTTATTTTATTAATTTTTATTTTTAGTTTTAAGTTGTTTGACATGTTTTAAACCCTTCACCTGAAAACGGTTCCGACCTTGGAACCGAAACGTCATAATTTCGTTGTTTCACTTGCACTTAATGGCTATTCTGTATGTGTTTTTAATAACTAAAGTGCTTTTTAATTTTCTGCTTTTTGTATTATTTTGCAAGCATTCTCCAAGATTTCCGACACATCAGATTCGTTGTAAATGGCTGTGTAAAGGGACAAGTAATAGGCATATACGGTGTTGTAATCCTGGTAAAATCTGCCTCCAAACACAGTTGAAATTTACAAATGGTCAGTTAATCCAAGCAAGTCGTAATATGAAATTTGAGCATACAATACAGTAGATTGATCGCTAGAGATGGATTGATACATTAAATTTTGCGGAATTAAATTCGATGCGTACCATCATGCACCAGATTGCAACTTGCTTCACCTTCAATATCTTTCAACTCGTTTTCGAAGAATAAACAATCAGGTCAAAGATCGGATCGATGGTTGGGAAAATGATGGGTCAAATGTTGCCGAGTTGCGTAGACATTTCCACAATACGAACACATAAACCATGATTTTGAATTCAGTTTCTTTTTCCCGAAAGAAAACTTTTCATTGCTTTTATTATATAAAGAACACAATTTTTTTATGTCCCAACGATTCCCTTCCTTCCCTAAGTGAGTAAAAAATATGCGGAAAAATTTCGGAATGGCAAAAAGCACCCCTCCTCTAGATTGATGAAAATGAATAAAAAGGTAGTAAAAGGCACTTTCCACCCCTGGCGAATATCTACCCCCTTGATCACGTGACCGGAAGTTGACGTCATAGGGGATAGAAAAAAACCACCCAACTCCAAATTGACGGAAACGAATAAACGGTAGTAAAAGGCACCCTCCTCCATTTTGACGAAAACTAAAAAAGGCCCTCCTCCAGATCGTCGAATTTCCACGCTCCTCCAGCTCGACGAATTTCCACGCGCCAGAAGCGGGTGGGTGTCCTCCAGATTTAGGTAGTAAGAGGCACTTTCCCACCCTCCTCCAGATTGGTAAAAATGAAAAGGTAGTAAAAATCCCTATCCCATCCTCCTCCAGATGGATGAAATCCAGCATGTGGGAAGCGGCCCCCCCCCACTTCCACCAGATCGACGATTTTCCACACGCGGGATGCGGGAAGCATGCAAGTGGGGGTATGTACGTCAAATATAGAATTTTACCCTACTATTTTCACCACCTAAAAAAAAAAATCAGGATTACAACGCAGGAAAAAGCATGGGTTTGGATGAACCAAATATGTAATACTTCGTAGAAAATAAAACGTTCTACGTTAAATTTCTTTTAATTTGACATATTGAAATTCAAAATTGGTTCCATAGAAGAAGAGATATTGCATTTGAAATTTGTAAGCTGCTGCTACCTTTGTTTGGCCAACTTCTTTAAACTAAAAGAGATATTTTTGTCTACCAATCAGAAAATATTTAGGGCCTGTAGGAATGTTACATTCCAAAGGATTGGCTTTCTTCATTTATGAATCAATTTTCGCAAAATATGCCCCACTCTATAGACCCTTACTACCCGGTTGTTGACGAACAAATTTAAGAGATCCTCCTATAAAGATCCATGTTTTGATCCACTGGAATTGGGGAGTGCGTTTCCTGCTTTGCTTTAGGTAGATAAATTTTGTGGGGATTTGATAGCAACCCATGTCGAGATCCTATCCAAGACCTTATAACTTCCTTTAATTTCTTGCATAATACTTTTAGTTCTTGCAAGTTTCTGTAAGTTCTTACGGGAAGAACAAAACTTACAAGCTTGTAAGATCTTGGTAGAAGATCCTCTAGAATCCTGGAGGGTCCTGTGAGGTGATGCAGGATCTTGGTACTTAGCACACGATCCTGTAAACCTCTTATAACTCTTGCTCCTGAATCTTGAATGCTCCTGCATGATACTGCGGCATCCTACAGGGTCTTGTGCCAAGACCTTACAAGATCCCTGTAAGAAGTTGAACAATATTACAAGAATTTACAAGTTCTTGTATAGGATCTCCACATGGGATTGTAGTGTATTGTAGTAGAGATTATCGTTGATTGTTATTAATTACCTTACATCTACAAAATTTGTAGAAAGATAGTCAAAAATTCTAAAGCATAAAAGTCTAATGCTTTCAAGAACGTTCTTTAAAGATATCACAAACACACAAAAATCTACTGCAACCACACACACATACACGTTCCATCCAAATAGGCAAGAATTATATTTACAAAGTTGGATTTACAAATCAGCTTACGAATTCATTAAACAAGTCCAGTGGTAGTGGGCTGTGTATTTTATACTTTGCTTTTAAGTTGAAAGGTTTTTTTTCAGTTTAGTTGCATGGCAGCGTACTACTTTGTAGAAGAGAGCATTATTAGTTGTCACCAATTACCTTAAATTTACGAAATTCGTATAAAGACAAATGCTAAATATCACAGAAAAATGTGTTCTTAAAGTTCTTTAAAGATATTCCAACCAGAAAAAAAACCATCTTCCACCGTACATACAAACGTTCTGTCCAAATAGGCTAAAACTTTATCTGAAAAAGTTATATTTACAAAATTGGTTAAGTAAGTCATTAAGCTGACCACCAATTAGTAAATGTCTGATCCAAACTGACATTTTACTGACAAAATTGTATACTTAAACCCTAACTGTCAGAGCTTGTCCGTTTTCCTTCTAGGTTTTGACTTTTAGAAATATGATCAATAGATTACACGGAGTGTTAAAAATGCAGCTTTAACCTATGCAGGAAGCTACCCAGGGTCTGGTAAATTTTTTTCTTAAAACCTTGTATCACTTTCTATATAATTTTTTGTTACAAATTGTGATCGTCACATGATCTTAAGGTGGCTAACTGACAGGTTGCTTAGATAGGGCAGGTCTTTTCAGGTCATACTCCTAGCTCATACATTACTTGATAAGGTATACTATCGGAGCCAATACCATTGGTTCTACGACTATTTTAAATAGGAGTTTTGATAGTGTGAGGAAAAGTGTTGGCTCAGTATTTTGTGAAGTACGATGACATCCTGCAGTACTTGAATTCGTGGTATTAACAGTACTAAAATCTTTTCTTTTGTGTTTCAGAAGATTATAATGAACAAAATGGTCCAAAACCCACTCCAAATTGGGTTCATACGCTTTTCGAAACGTACCCTTCATTTCTGCGCAGTGTTGAGCTGGAAGATATCTTACTTCCTGAAAGACCCATACCACATGACAGAACAGAAGACAGGTTTCATCATCCTAATGTCGAAAGAGATGTCTACGATACCGATTTAGAGGGTGTGTTCCCTCAGATCCGTCAAAAAACCCAGCGTGGTATCCATAACGTCTACTAAAATTTTCGATACTTTTCGTTTGTGTGTTCTACAGTTTTACGTGCTCTTCCCAAAGTGCTCTTCCCGAGTTAAACAAAACTGAAGTACGAATGCGTTTAAACCCCATTTGCAAACCCAAGTATTGATGGAAACAGTTTTGCATCAATGAACTATTTTTAAGGATATTTGGCATACCTACGACAATAAAAATCCAACCATTGTGACATACCTTTTAGAAAAGCGAAGGTTAGCTCCATCACAATACGTGCTAAAATCAGACATGCAGCAAACTATATGGAAAGAGTGCATGTCGTACGTCTATTTGACTTAAAAAATCCTATAGCCTACACGATGGCCACCATACGCTTTGATTTCTCGATCTGTTACAAGGTATCCGTAAAATCGTCTTCATGTTCACTAAACTGTAAATTCGTAAAGGTATACATGCTGACCACAGCTATGGCAGCGTTAGCTCAGTGGCGTAGCTGACTAATTGTAACAACGCGTAAAAAAAACAACTGGTCACTAAAAACCCAGAAATATAAAAATGCTTTAACGCATTCAATGACTATTCTTTGGTAACACATCACAGATAGATAAAATCTACCCCAAAAAAACTTGTTAAGGATTCCAGCCAAGCTTTTCAGCCGTGTGAAGTCGTGATATCAAACACCAAGCTCTTTGCCGAGCTAATCCCACTGAGTAATAGTTCGAAGGTTAAATGAAGTATATGGAAATTGCATACTGTACAGTTTTCACTTATTTCTTTTAACGTTTGAATTCTTAGTCTGTGGGATTAGCTTGGCTGAAGAGTTCGGCGTTTGATATCACGACTTCACACGGCCGAAAAGCGTGGCAGGAATCTTTAATAAGTTTTGTTTTGGGGTAGATATTAAATATTTTTGATCCAAGTTGATGAAATCCATTTTTTTCTTAGCAATGATGAGATGGAAACACCAATCTAGTTTTCTGCTCCTTTTTTTTCTTGGCTTTCATTACATTTTGTGGAAGCAGTAACATTATTTCATATGATTAGCATTTGACGCCCGGATTTATTTAATATTCAGTTTGGTATTGTTGCATACAATGTTTAAAGCAATATAAAACAATCAATTTCGTCATTTGGAGGTCCCTAGCGCCTGAACCACTTGACCAATTAGAAGAAGTTTTATGAAAAGGGCACATATCCAGAGCATTGTCTGGCAGTCTAAGGCTAAGAGCTAAAATAAGCTAAGAACCAGCTTCATTCACCGACTGAAGAATTTATTTTCCTGATACAACAAGCTTACTGTGCAATTTTCAATTATTTCATTTAACGTCTGAAGTATTAGTCCATGGGATTAGCTTGGCCGAAGAGCTTGGCGTTTGATATCACGACTTCAAACGACCGAAAAGCTTAGCGGGAATCCTTAACTAGTTATGTTTTGGGGAAGATATCACATATTTTTTGTCCAAATTGATGAAATCCATTTTTTTTCTTAGCAATTATGATATGGAAACAGCAATCTAGTTTTCTGGTCCATTTCATTTTTTTTTGGCTCTCATTAGATTTGGAGGACAGCAGTCATCTTTTTTAAATAATTAGGATTTCTTATTAGTACTAATAAGTATCTCCTTGCAAATGCACGGATTTATTTAATGTCCAGTTTGGCATTGTTGCATAATAACAAGGTTTAAAATAATGTAAAACTTATCAATTTGGACATTTATAGTTAACTAACCCCTGAACCACCAGACCAATTAAAAAGATCCATATGAAAAAGGCACATCTAGAAAGCGATACCTGTAAAATGAGCTAAGAACCAGCTTTATTCACCTCATGGAAGAATTTATTTCTGTGATACAAAAAAAGCATGACTAATAAGTAGTAAGTAGTAATCTACCCCAAAGAAAACTTGTTAAGGATTCCTGCCAAGCTTTTCGGTCGTGTGAATCGTGATTGTGAATCGTGATATCAAATGACAAGCTCTTTCGCCAAGGTAATCCCACCGTGCAATAGTTCGAAGGTTAAATGAAATATATGAAAAATTATTGCTTACTGTGCAATTTTAAATTTTTTATTTTAACGTTTGACGTACTAGTCGGTTGGATTATCTTGGCGAAAGAGCTTGACGTTTGATATCACCACTTCACACGGCCGAAAAGCTTGGCGGGAATCCTTAACAAGTTTTGTTTTGGTGTAGATATCAGATACTTTTGGTCCAAATTGATAAAATCCATTCTTTTTTTTCTAAGCAATTATGAGGTGGAAACACCAATCTAGTTTTCTGGTCCATTTTTTGTTGGCTTTCGTTAGATTTTGAGGACAGCAGTCATCTTTCTTCAAATAATTAGGATTTCTTATTACTGCTGAAGTATCTCCTTGCAAACGAATGGATTTAAGTGAAGTTCAGTTTGGCATTGTTGCGTAATAACAATGTTTAAAACAATATAAAACAATCAATTTGGATGTTTGGAGCTCCCTAACTCGTGAACCACTTGACCAGTTAGGAAGGTCCATATGAGAAGGGCACATCTACAGAGCAATAAGTATAAAATGAGCTAAGAACCAGCTTTATTCATCATATGGAAGAATTTATTTTCATCGTACAAAATAAAAAGAGTTAGTAGTAAGTTCTAAGTAATTATGCAAAGATCAATGGTATTTACATCGTTTTTCAACAAGAGTGGTAAGCTGTGTCATTAAGAGTGACTTTTATATTGTCAGGCGACCAAATCATCCCGATCAAACAATTTCAGCCTTTTCTGTTGTATAGATATTTATCCTCACATGCCTGAAAACAACCAAACTGCCTTAGCTGTAAAGAGACAACGTGTTACTGGTATCCATGCTAATATATATATTTTATAAGGGTGTTATCATTTACCTTGGCGGGCGACACACTAGCGTGTGTCCTGATCTACCCCAAAACAAAACTTGTCAAGGATTCCCGCCAAGCTTTTCGGCTGTGTGAGGTCGTGATTATCAAATACCAAGTTCTTTCTCCAAGCTAATACCAACGAGTATTAGTTAGACGGTTTAATGAAATATTTGCTTACTGTGCAATTTTCAATTATTTCATTTAACATTTGAAGTATTAGATCATGGGATTAGCTTAGCCGAAGAGCTTGGCGTTTGATATCACGACTTCACACGGCCGAAAATCTTAGCGGGAATCCTTAACAAGTTTTGTTTTGGGGTAGATATCAGATATTTTTGGTCCAAATTTATGAACTCCATTTTTTTTCTTAGCAATTATGATATGGAAACAACAATCTAGTTTTCTGGTCTATTTCATTTTTTGTTGCTTTCGTTAGATTTTGAGGATAGCAGTCATCATTTTTCAAATAATTAGGAGTTCTTATTAGTACTGAAGTATCTCCTTGCAAATGCACGGATTTATTTAATGTCCAGTTTGGCATTGTTGCATAATAACAAGGTTTAAAACAATGTAAAACTTGTAAAACTTAACTAACCCCTGAACCACCGGACCAATTAAAAAGATCCATATGAAAAAGGCACATCTACAAAGCAATACCTGCAAAATGAGCTAAGAACCAGCTTTATTCACCGCATGGAAGAATTTATTTATTTTCGTGATACAAAAAAAGCGTTAATAACACATAGTAAGTAGTAAGTAATCTACCAAAAAACAAAACTTGTTAAGGATTCTGGCTAAGCTTTTCGGCTGTAATATCAAACGCCAAGCTCTTTCACCAAGCTAATTCCATCGAGTAATAGTTCGAAGGTTAAGTGAAATATATGAACGTTGCTTACGGCGCACTTTTTAATTGTTTCATTTAACGTTTGAAGTCTTAGTCGGTGGGACTAGCTTGGCTAACCTGCTTGGCGTTTGATCTCACAACTTTACATGGCCAAAAAGCTTATCGGGAATCCTTAACAAGTTTTATTTTGGGGTAGATATCAATTATTTTTGTTCCAAATTGATGAAATCCATTTTTTTCTTAGCAAAGATGATATGGAAACTCCAATCTAGTTTTCTGGTCCGTTTCTTTTTCTTTTTGACTTTCGTTAGATTTTGGGACAGCAGTTGCCTTTTTCAAATGATTGGTATTTGTTATTAGTACTGCAGTATCACCTTGCAAACGCATGGATTTATTTCATGTTCAGTTTGGGATTGTTGCATAATAACAATGTTTAAAGCAATGTAAAACAATTAATTCGGTCGTTTGAAACTCCCTAACGCCTGAACCACTTGACCAATTAAAAAGGACCATATGAAAAGGGCACTTCTATTGAGCAATTTCTGCAAAATGAGCTAAGAACCATCTTTAATCACTGCATAGAAAAATTTATTTTCGTGATACAAAAAAGCGTTACTAGTAAGTAGTAAGTAGTAATCTACCCCAAAACAAAATTTGTCCAGGATTCCCGCCAAGCTTTTTGGCCGTATGGAGTCGTGCTATCAAACTCCAAGCTCTTTCGCCAAGCTAATCCTACCGGTTAATAGTTCGAAGGTGAAATGAAATATATGAAAATTGCTCACTGCACTATATTCAATTATTTCATTTAATGTTTGAGGTCATAGTTGGTGGGATTAGCTTGGCGAGAGAGCTTGGGGTTTGACATCATGACTTCACACGGCCGAAAAGCTTGACGAGAATCCTTAACAAGTTTTGTTTTGTGGTAGATATAAGATATTTTTGGTCCAAATTAATGAAATCCATTTTTTTTTTAGTTATTATGAGATGGAAACACCAATATAGTTTTCTGTTCTATTTCTTTTTTTTTGGGGGGGTCGTTAGATTTTAGGGTGGTAGTCACCGTTTTTTTCATATGGTCAACATTTCTTATTAGTAATACATACGTACGGATTTGTGAAATGTTCAATTTGACATTGGTATATTAAAACAATGTAAAACAATCAATTTGGTCTTTTAGAGGTCCCTAGTGCCTGAACCACTTGAACAATCAGAAGTAGCCTTATGAAAAGGGCACATCTCCAAACCAATATCTATAAAATGAGCTAAGAAACAGCTTTATTCACCACATGGAAGAATTTATTTTCATGATACAAAAAAAGCGTTAGTAGTAGTAAGTAGTTAATCGCAACAAAATTTGTTAGGGATTCCTGCCAAGCTTTGCGGCCGTGTAAAGTCGTGATATCAAACGCCGCACTCTTTTCCACAAGCTAAACACACCGAGTAATAGTTCGAAGGTCAAATGAAATATATGAAAATTGCTTACTGACAATTTTTAACTATTTAACATTTGAAGTATTAGTCGGTGGGATTAGCTTAGCGTTTCATATCACGACTTCACACGGCCGAAAAGCTTGGCAGGATTCCTTAAGATATTTTGTTTTGTGGTAGATATAAGGTCTTTTAGGTCCAAATTGATAAAATTTGTTTTTTCTTATTAATTAGTTTTCTGGGTTTATTTCTTTCTTTCTTTTTTTTTGCTGGCGTTCGTTAGATTTCGAGGACAGCAGTCATAGTCTAGGAGAAGAATTCAGAAAAGGCCACAGTTTAGTAGTTAAGGGTATTTTTTAGTAGAAGTGGTAACTAATGTTTTTCTGAATAAGAAGCACATGGAGAAGCTAGATATAAAGGTTACTAAATTGTCATTACAATTTTAAGACCGTAAATGAGCCGCCATCTTAGAAAAATGACACTAGTGAGAGATTTTCTAATATTTTTAATGTTTCGACTTTTACCAACCCGTTTATCTTTTTCTTTGCACCAAATAAACGCATTTGAAACGTACTATCCTTCATTACATACGAACATTTCAAGATTTTTAATGATTTGCTCACAGATTTAACTTACAGATAAAAACATGCATTTGCCCATCGTACAATTTTCCTATAAACGTAAATAAACTTCTAAAAAGACAAATCGTTTTAATGCCTATCTGTGTAGTACAGAGAATTACCTTTAATTTGGCATATATATCATCTATTTCGGTCCCATAGAAGTAGAGTAATGGATAGGCAAGTTTATGGGTATAAAACGGCATTTCCTAAAACTAATGTAGTGCAGCATAGTTGGTAAAAAAATGATCTGATTGTATGTTTTCGGGAAACTACCAAATTTTAGGGACTATAATTATTATTCCATACAAAAACGAAGTATCAATGTCATAGCAGTCAAAATGGTCACAATTTTCTACTAGAATGTACTCCTTCAAACGTCCTACTTTACTTAAACGGCTTTACTTTAGACTTTACTTAAACTTTTCTAAAAGGTTGCAATGTCTTCTTTCCACGAATGCTGAATAAATTTATTTATCATACATAGCGGCCATTCTATTCTGATTTAAAGGTGAAGTGTTAATGTCATAGCAGTCATAGTGCATAGTGATTTTCGAATTAAATGTACTCTTTCAACCTTCCTTAGTTTCATACCTAGGATATTTATGAAGAATGGATCAGAACTATTGTCCTTTAAGCAGCTCATCATTCACTCAGTAATTAGTAATCTACAGATGTGAAAGGGGGTAGGAATTTCGAATTGAACCACTCTGTAAGCCGCCAATTAATTTAATAATATAATTAGACTTATTTGGATAATATGTAGCACTTCCTTCCAACAAGGATAACACAAATTAAATGAAATGAGTTTAAATGCATAATCTGTACACATATTCCAATAATAAAACAAACCATACATAAATCACACATGTCTTGCCTGTCAACCGAATTCCATTTAAAATGCAGGGTGTTATGTCGACAGTTGTTAAATGACATGTTAAACACCAAAACGAATGGGATAATGAGAATCAGCATGTTGAAATATCTAAAACCACTATTTATTTTCATTCGTTAAAAAAATTATTACTATACAAAGGAATTTAAAAAAACAAAATGGGAAAATGTCCATAACGCGACTCATATTTAAGATGTCCTACAAATACACCCAGTTAAGTTAAGTAGGAAGACTGCAGATGTACTTAGAAATTGGAAGTTGCGCACTAAAATTAGAACATGTATAGGTAAATCACGATTTTAGACCCTAGGGTAGATTTTGACGTTAAATATACATTACAATTTTCTTGTAGCAAATTTTCTGTTAACATTGTGTCTAACCAGTATGTTATTGATTTGAATGGTTAAAACGTTACCATTAAAAGAAATTTTTTTGGAGGGAGGGGGGGAGTGGTGCATCCCAATCCCACCACTCAGGGGGGAAATTCAACATCTCCCCTATTTTTTCATTTGCAATATAATAAAGTATAACTGGTGTAAATTTGTGAGCTGTTTCAGGAGGGATGCAATCGGGCCATTTTCTGTATAAAAAATACCTTATTACCTATGTGTTTGCGTGAAAATTACTTCACTTCTATGGGACCGAAATAGAGGTTCTATATACCA
>JAHWFP010007852.1:63264-116284 GCA_023313725.1 Lithobius niger | reverse complement strand
CATTAAAACTATTTGTCTAAGACTTAGAGGTTATTTTACGATTATTGCAAAATTGTAGGATGAGCAAATGCATGAATTTTGTCTTTAAGTTAAAATCGGTTAGTAAACCATTAAAAATATCGAAATAATTATTCTGTAATGAAAGGCAGTACGTTTCAAATCCTTTTCTTTGGTGTAAAGAAAAAGAAAAACGGATTAGTAAAAGCCAAAATAGTACAAATATTAGAAAACCTGTCACTGGTGCCAATTTTTTCCTAGATGGTGGCTAATTTTCGGGTTGAAAATGGTGAAGAAAATTGGGTAATCTTTATATCCTGCTAGTACGTAAGTATCGCATTGCAACCGCACGGATATATTTAATGTCCAGTTTTGCATTCTTACATAATAACAATATTTAAAACAATGTAAAACAATCAATTTGGTTGTTTGGCGCTTCCTAACCCCTGAACCACTTGACCAAATACAAAGGTCCATATGAAAAGGGCACATCTACAGAGAAATACCAGTAAAATGAGTTGAAAACCATATTTAAATACCGCATGGAATAATTTATTTTCATGATACAAAAATGGCGTTAGTGGTAGTTAGTAGTAGTTAGGAATTAGGCAAATATCAACGTTATTCAGATCATTTTTTCAACAAGAAAACGTTAAACTGTATCACTAACCAAAATCTCTCGATCAAACAAGTTTCAGCCTTTTCTGTGTAATTGTTTTTTATCCTCAGATAGCTGAAAACAGCCAAATTACCTTAGCTGTAAAGACACAACGTGTGTAGTGGTCGCCATGCTCATATATGTATATATATTTTATCTGGGTGTTGTCGTTTATCTTGGCGGGCAACACACTATCGTGTTGCAGGCGTCACACTAGTGTGTGTGTCTTGATCTACCTCAAAACAAAAATTGTTAGGGATTCTCACCGTGTGAAGTCGTGATACATAAGGCAAAGAAAGATATTTCGAAAAGTTAATCCCACCGAGTTATAGTTCGAAGGTTAAATGTAATACATGAAAATTGCTTTTTGCACAATTTTCAATTATTTCATTTAACGTTTGAATTCTTAGTGGGTGGGATTAGCTTGGTGAAAGAGTTTGGTATTTGATATCACGACTTCACATGGCCTAAAAGCTTGGCATTTGATATCCCGACTTCCAGCGGCCGAAAAGCTTGGTGGGAATCCTTAACAAGTTTAGTCTTGGGGTAGATATAAGAATTTTTGGTCCAAATTGATTTAATCCTTCTTTTTTCTTAGCATTTACTGAGGCAGAAACACCAATCTAGTTTTTCTGGTCCATTCTTTTTATTTCTATTTTTTGGGGGGTTTCGTTAGATTTTTAGGGCAGCAGTCACCCTTTTTTCCATATGATCAGCATTTCTTATTAGTACTGCAAACGCACAGATTTATCTAATGTTCAATTTGGCATTGTTACATAAAAACAATGTTAAAAACAATGTAACACAATCAATTTGGTCGTTTAGAGGTCCCTAGCGACTGAACCACTTGACCAATCAGAAGAGGCCTTATGAAAAGGGCACATCTCTAGAGCAATACCTGTAAAATGAGCTAAGAACCAGCTTTATTCAACATGTGGAAGAATTTATTTTCATGGTACAAAAAAAGCGTTAGTAGTAGTAGTAGTTAACCACAACAAAATTTGTTAAGGATTCCTGCCAAGCTTTGCGGCCGTATGAAGTCGTTATATCACACGCCAAGCTCTTTTCGCCAAGCAAAACCCACCGAGTAATAGTTCGAAGGTTAAATGATATATATATGAAAATTGCTTATTGAGCAATTTTCATTTATTTAACGTTTGAAGTATGAAGTACGTTTGGTGGGATCAGCTTAGCGTCTGATATCACGCCTTCACACGGCCGAAAAGCTCGGCGGGATTCCTTAACATATTTTGTTTTGTGGTAGATATAAGGTCTTCATAGGTCCAAATTGATAAAATTAGTTTTTTTCTTATTAATTAGTTTTCTGGTTTATTTCTTTTTTTTTTGTTGGCGTGCGCTAGATTTTGAGGACAGCAGTCCTAGTCTAGGAGAAGAATTCAGAAAAGGCCACAGTTTAGGAGTTAAAGGCGTTTTTTAGTAGAAGTGGTAACTAATTTTTTTCTGCATAAGAAGCACATGGAGAAGCTAGATATAAAAGTTACCAAATTGTCGGCTATAATACCACGAGTGCTTCTATGAAATAGATTATTTGTGTGTTTTAGCACGAAACTCCTTTAGAGACTTGATTTATCGAGACCAAAGGTCGAGGGAAATTTGTTGGAAAGGAGTTGAGTGCTAAAACACACAAATTATGAATTTCGTAGAAGCATGAGTGGAATTCTGGTTGAGAATTTTTTTTCGCAAAACGATGCTCTGAAGAAATTTTGTTTAACGGTTTCGATTTCGATTTCCAATTTAATTTTCGATTTACGAAGTAATTTTGATTTACGGTGTTTAGTTTTATGTATAATGTTTACCATTTATGTTTGGCTTACGGAAGTTTAACTGTTATTTAGCGTAGCGATACTATCCACCATCGCATTTAATCAACCAACCAATAATTTCGTTCGCTTCAGCATTGGCAGTTCATATTAGGCCTAAGGTCATTTAGGCCTAACATCATTTATGTTACTGATACAAAGACATGTACAAAGACGTGCTGATACGCCAAACGAACCTCATCTTAATCAAGAAGCTTCCTGGTGTTTCCATAAAAAAACCGACGATTCACGAAAGTAACGTCATTGCCTTAATTTGGGCATAACTATTTCCGAATCCTACCGAGAAGCAGCTTCGTGTTTCCGTATAAACCCGACGAGTAACGAAGCTGACTTCGTTTTCCTAATAAGAATTTAAAATTAACAGCATCCTCTAAGTAAGATATACTTTATAGATCTGTGGTTTGCTATCAGCGCACATTGAAAAAAGCTTTGATCGGTATAATTACTGAAGTAGAAGGTACGCTATGGTGTATCAGTGTAATTGGGTTTCGCTTTCGATTAGCCGGGGTCTTCTCAGTGTAAGTCGACCATGGTCCTCGTTTTGCAGAAAGAAAACGAAAATTCTCATTACAATTTTAAGACCGTAAATAATCCGCCATTTTAGAAAAATGACACTAGTGAGAGATTTTCTAATATTTTTAATGTTTCGACTTTTACCAACCCGTTTTTCTTTTTCTTTGCACCGAATAAAAGCATTTGAAACGTACTATCCTTCATTACATAAGAACGTTTCAACATTTTGCTAACAAAATTTAACTTAAACATAAAAACATGCATTTGCCAGTCGTACAATTTTCCTATAAACGTAAATAAAATTCTAACGCTCAGACCAATCGTTTTAATGCCCATCTGTGTAGTACAGAGAATTACCTTTAATTTGGCATATAGATCATCAATTCCGGTCCCATGGAAGTAGAGTAATGGATATGCAAGTATATGGGTAAAAAACGGCATTTCTTAAAACTAATGTAGTGCATCATAGTTGGTAAGAAAAAAATGATGTGATTGTATGTTTTTGGGAAACAACCAAATTTTACGGACTATCTTATTCCATATAAAAACGAATTATCAATGTCATAGCAGTCAAAATGGTCACAATTTTTGGCTAGAATGTACTGATTCTAGCGTCCTACTTTACTTAAACGACTATACTTAGACTTTTCTGAAAGGTTGCAATGTCTTCTTTCCACCAAGGCTGAATAAATTAATTTATCATACATAGCGGCCATTCTATTCTGATTTAAAGGTGAAGTGTGAATGTCATATAAGTCAAAGTACATTGTGATTTTCGAATTAAATGTACTCTTTCAACCTTCCTTATTTTCATACCTAGGATATTTATAAAGAATGGATCAGAACCATTGTCCTTTAATGCAGCTCATCATTCACTCAGTAATTAGTAATGTACAGATGTGAAAAGGGATGGGAATTTTCGAATTCAACCACTCTGTTAACCGCCAATTAATTTAATCATATAATTAGACTTATTTGGATAATATGTAGCACTTCCTTCCAACAAGGATAACACAAATTAAATAAAATGAGTTTAAATGCATAATTTGTACACATATTCCAATAATAAAACAAACCATACATGAATTCACACGTCTTGCCTGTCAACCGAATTCCATTTAAAAATGCAGGGTGTTATGTTGACAGCTGTTTGACATGTTAAATACAAAAACGAATGGGATAATGAGAATCAGCATGTTGAAATATCTAAAACCACTATTTATTTTCATAATAGAAAAAAATTATTACTGAACAAAGGGAATTAAAAAAAAATGGGAAAAAATGCATAATGCGACTCATATTTAAGATGTCCTACAAATACACCCAGTTCAGTTAAATAGGAAGACTGCTGATGTACTTAGAAATTGGGAGTTATGCACTAAAATTAAAACATGTATAGGTAAATCATGATTTTAGACTATAGGGTAGATTTTTTCGTTAAATATGCTATACAATTTTCTTGTAGCAAAGTTTCTGCTAATATTGCGTCTAACCAGTATGTTATTGATTTGAATGGTTAAGACTTTACCAGTAAAAGAAACTTTTTTGGAGGGAGGGGGAGTGGTGCAACCCAATACCACCTCTCAGGGGGGAGATTCAACGTCTCTCCCTATTTTTTCATTTGCAATATAATAAAGTATAACTGGTGTAAATTTGTTAGAAGTTTCAGGAGGGGAGCAATCGGTCCATTTTCTGTACAAAAAATACCGTATTACCCATCTGTTTGCGTTAAAATTACATCACTTCTATGGGACCGAAATAGAGGTTCTATGTACCAAATTAAAGGTAATACTCTACTACAAGTACTTATAAGTAGTAAAGGATTTGGCAGAAAGCAGGCCCTTTTCAGCAACCTTCCGGTCCCCCCTGCAGGCCCTCTCCTAATATTTTGCATTTTAAACAAGTATCCGGCGTGTAAAAAACTTTCTCATTCGGTTACTCATCATGAAAACCCGTGCTATTTGAATATTTATTGTGGTGGTGCAGGAGCGAACAGAAGACCGATGGGGCATTTCATTTTTGGTGGGAGGGGTATCCAAAAAACACACAGTTAGGCTACAAAAAAAATGGCTTCTCAGGCCCCGCCTGGTGGTCAAATTTGCCCGTTGTCGATGGTTTTTATTTGCTAGTTCAAGCTAAATTTATTTACCGTTACAAAGAAAAGCAATTTAGTTAGCTGAAAATAAGTATTATTTAGCCTAAATTAACCACTTTCAGCTCCGTAAAATTAAGTGTTTTGCAACTTTTTTCCGTAAAATCAAACTGTAAGTGTTTTGAGCAGTTGAAAGTAAGACTTCAATCCAATAAAATGAAAAATTAAAAAAAATAACGTGGTTACTTTTTGAATGATTATACCTGAGTAACAAACTTATTTCTTTTCACAGCCTTATCATTTCATCAATATTGAGTATTTTTGGGGAAGGGCAGTTTATTCTGTGGGTTTGTAGAAAGAGAACATTGCACCTAAGTAGTATAAAAGTGTGATTGGGCTGTCGCGTCACATCTAAAATACCCGGGGTTATACAAACCCAAGGAAAAATGGGGTAGATGTGTAATAGGTTATTGGATGAAGTAAAATATATTACAAACAAAAAAAAAAGATAGTTATGGATTCAAGTTCAATCATTCTAACTGGTGTAGGTGCGGTACTAAGCTGTAACTTGAAATCGCCCATATACCTAAACCCTAAAAAAGAGTATGAAATGGGACTCGTCTCATTGGATACGTATTACAGCATTTTTAACGTGCACGTAGATAATAATGAATTTTCACACACTATAGACGGTGGAACGAACTGGATCAAGGTGCAGGTTATTCCAGGTGCTTACGAAATTTCAGACTTGACTAATTTTATACGATCTACGTTAGAACAAAGTGGTCACGAAAAAAATGCGATCGTTTTAGAACCAAACCATAATACCTAAAAACAAATTTGGTTATAAATAATCCGCTCTACGGAGTTTCGTTTCTGGGAGATAATAATTTAGGAACTGTTCTAGGGTTCCTTCAGGGAATTTACACAAAACTCAGCAAGGTCAAAAATCCGTGGATATGGGGCTCAATACAATTTTCGTTCATACCAACATAATCGGGTCTTTCTACGTGAATGACGACAACTAACCTTGAATATACGCTTTTTATCCGGGAGTGCCACCGGGCTATAAGATGATAATTTCCCCTCAAAATTTAATTTACCTTCCCGTAACTACCGACAAGATTCGTAATATTCGTATTTGGTTAACTTCTCAAGAAAATGAAATGAGAAATTTAAACGGGGAAACCCTTACCGTCAGACTTCATCTGAGGTTTAAAAAATAATTTTGTACATATTAAAAAATAATGTTAGTATTCGAAAGAAAAAAAAGATTAATTTGAAAAGGATTCGTCGTAGATAATAATCAATTAAAGGCAAAAAACGCAGCATTCATCAAATTTATAACGAGAGTGGGAAGATGAGTTTGACGGAACATTACCTCGATATAAACGAATCTTTAAACAAGATTCTTCCGTGGAGAGCTAAGCATTTCACGAATATAATCCGATAGTAGGAACCAATCTAAACAACGTCAATTCGGAAATTAGAATCATAATCGAAAATCAAGATTTGTTTCTACACGTCGCGAATAGTTATCTTCTTATTAAAGGCAGGTTACTGAATGCCGACGGTTCTAGTTTTGCCGATACGGACGTAGTGTATCTCATCAATAATGGTTCCATGTACCTGTTTTCCAGCATTAAATATCACTTGGGGGATAAGCTAGTGGACGAGTTAAATTACCCCGGTTATGGGACTCTCATGAAAGGTCTCCTTACGTACGGTTTGACCGATCAAGTGTTGTTGCTGTGGAACTGCTGGGCGTTAGATGCGGCAGAATCTTCTGCGGCCAGTTTGAATGATAACATCGGATTCATATTACGGCATTCCATCATCGTGAAGGAAACGACTCCTAAAGGCAGCTTCTCGTTCGCCATTCCTTTAAAACACTGCATGGGATTTTTCGAAAATTATGACAAGGTGCTGTACGGTGCCAAGCATGTCCTAACATTGTCTAGGGCGAGCAATGACGACGCTATACTCCGGGCAGCTGCAACAGCCGTTGGGAAAGTCGAATTGAGCAGCGTTTCGTGGCACGTACTGCACGTAACCACATCCGACGAGCAAAAACTCAGGCTTTTTAGCTACGTAGAAGGTGGGACGAACGTGGACTTGGGTTTTAGGCACTGGAATTACGATAGTTGCGAAATTCCTCAGAGCACTAGCTTCACATGGCGCGTACTTACTACTTCGGCCGTCGAAAAACCGAGGTGGGTTATTCTAGCTCTACAGACTGATAGAAAAGATGCGCAAACTAAAAATCCAGCCGTATTCGATCACTGCAGTCTTCAAGACGCACACGTAACTTTAAATTCTGAACGTTACCTGTTCTTGGACTTGAACGTAAATTACGCTACTGGAGAATACTCGATCCTGTATAGAATGGCTCAAGAGTTTAGACGCGCTTTGTACGATGTCGGGGACTTGTGTATCGATTCGGTGCAGTTCAAAAAGACGTATCCTCTAGTAGTTTTGGACTGTTCTAAACAATCGGAGAGACTTCAGTCCGGCATAGACGACGTGCAAGTAAAGTTGAAATTTAACGCCACGGTTCCAGCTAACACAACGTGCCACGCGCTGTTGATCGGTGATAGAAAAAAGAGTTTGAAATTGGATAAAGGATAAAGTCGAAGTAATTTATTTAAAAAAAGGAAATGGCGACACAAAAACCGAAAACAAGTAAAATCGGAAAAAAACGGAGCCAGGTGAAAAGAAAAAAGATCGCGAAACGAGGTGGGTTTTTACTATTGTTGGCATTGCTGGGACCCATCTTAGCCGGTGTTGGTGGTCTAGCCGGAGGTGCCGCCGGTATCGCCGCTGCAGTTAAAAAGAGCCAGAACGATGCTAAGGTAATGGAAGAAATGGTGAGACATAACAAGAAGAAGGAGGGTTCCGGGTTGAAACGTAAAAAGAAAAAAAAACGAATCATGGCAGAGGGCTCTTTCTAAGGCCAGTGAAGGTCTGATCGATTTTACTAAACCGTTAACGAATCTCGATTTAAACAGATTAGTCAAAGTTTTGAAAATTCCTAAATGCAGAGGTACTTTTAGCAATGATGGTCTGCCGTTAAAACCTAAACCTCGTGGTGAATGCGGCATCGTTAATCTCGAAGATTTTCATGATGGAAACGGAAGTCATTGGGTGGCTTACTCTACAGTTACTGACATACCCTGTTATTTTGACAGTTTCGGAAACCTCGAACCACCGACATCCATTTCGGAGTATTTGGGTCCCGTTAAATACAATTACGACAGGGTGCAAAATTTTAATCAAACATTTATTTATTTGTTTATTTTTTTCTAAGTTTCTCGTGTAAGGGAAATGATTGCGAAGATATTTTAGGACGGTTAACGCTTTAACTTGGTTATCCCCATTGTTTTTCGTTTGGATTGGTATATGGTCTCTGCTTTGACCATGTTATACAACGAGTCTTGGTTAGGTATATATCTATCTGGTAATCTTTATCCTCCGTGCTTGCCGTATCAGCCATTATATAAATCGCGTTACCATCGCTCACGATGATCAGTATTTGCCTTATACTTAAAGTTGGTGGTTGGAGAAGTCTCTCGAAACCGAGATAAACTTGAAATCCTTTGTCTTTAGGTACACTTTCCGACAAATCAAAAAACTTAGTTATTAAACACCGTATCTTTATATCTGGGTCGAAACTAGGTATATAGTCTCCGCTACTTCCTATATTCATTCCCAGGACATACCAACCGGATGTTGATAAGTAGTATTGGTGAGAATAGTTATTGTTACACGTGAAAAAGTGACCTTTAGGGTAAGGACTAGTTTCGCGAAAAGTAACTATACAGTCGATACGCTGATTTATATATCTTTTCATCACAAAACCGACGTTTTCAAAATGATTCTTGGCTTCCTCCACATCTGGTGGGAGTTTTTTTTTCTATGTTTAAAGTAACCATTCGACTATCGACATAACCCTTAGTAGCCACGTCGTGTTCCGCGGTTTGAGGGAGCGTAAATTTGATTCGCCTATTTTTTGCATCGAGTATCCCATCCTCGTCCTCGTTCAACGCCGTTTGAAGTTTGTCTATTTCGTAGGCATCTCTAATAACCTCGAAGAAATCGTCTCTATTAACAGCTTCTGAAGGGCTTTCAGGGCTCGCCAGGTTACTGATTCGTTTATTTTTTGAGTCGAATATATCGCGAGAGTCCATGATCAAGGCATTGTCAAGTTTGGTTTCTAATTCGTTTATACCGAGAAGCTTCGCGTCGACGTATTCTTTATTCGCGGCATCCTTAGATTGTGTGGGTGATGCAAGGTCCTCGATTCGCTTACTTTTTGCATCGAGTGTAGTCCATCGGGACCTTCCTTCAAAGCGTAACCGACTTTTGTCTCAACTTCGTTTATGACGAGAAGCTTCGTGTCGATGTATTCTTTATTCGTCGCATCTTTAGATTGTGCGGGGGATGCCAGATCCTTGATTCGTCTATCTTTTGCGTCGAGTTGACCATCGGCACTTTCCTCCAACGTAGTTTTTAATTTTTTTACATCTATCAACTGAGAATAAGTCCCCGCATCTTCGGCATCTATACCAGCAGCTAGATTAGTTAACCGATTCATTCGCATGTCCGATACAGTTTTTGAATCGACGTAATCCTTAGTCGCCACAACCATAGATTGTGAGGGAATTTCGAGATCTTTAATACGCTTCTTTTCAGTGTTAAAATGTCCATCCGCATCTTTCTTCAATCCTACGTCGGCTTTAAATTTTTTTACTTTGTTTTCAAATTCGTTAAATTGGGAATAAATTACGACATCTTCGGGTTCTGTAGCAGTTCCAACTTTAGTAAGTCGCTTATTCTGCATGTCGTAATCATGGTTCAGGTCTAATATAAATCCTATACCCGGAACTCCTTTCACATCTCTTTACGCTCGTTTCAAAGACTGTCCAAATTTATTAATCGGCATATTGACGATTCTTTTTATATGTAAACAAAAGAGAAAAAGAATTGTCTCATTCCGCCTGGTATACAAATCTCTTGAATCTGTTACAATCAAATTCTCTAGAAGTTAAGACAGAGAATGCAACAGATTTAAAAAACGGAGTAAAGTACGTCTTGTCTCCTTCCATAGAATTCAAGGATTTAAAAGGAATTGGTTCTCCCATTTCGAACGAAGACTCCAAGCATAAGGGTTGGATTTCTCTGTCGGACCCTGAACTTCAAAATGAGTTGAAAAATCTTAAACAATACATCTGCAAAAAATTAGAAATTTAAACCGATGAGCAGAAATCCGTTTCTTTGACAATGTTCAGTTACCCCAATTACTCGCACCCCGTTTCGATCTGCTGCCCATACTAACAAAAGGCTGACGACAAGTCGGATAAACCACTCTGTCTTAGAACGTGGGTGTACAACAATATCCACAAAACTAAAGGAAAACTTAACAAAAACTTTGTGGGAAAGCCGTGGTTTTAATTTGCACCGTGCGGAAGTATGACCTTGACGGAAGTTATTGGTAAAATTAATGCCGTGTATGTCAGCAACGACACTCCCAGAACTGTAAAACTTTGGTGTAACGTAGATTACGGAGTTGTTGAATCTAATACATTCGACGATAAGTTTTCTGATAAAGACTTTATAAGTTTGATTTCTGAATAAATTAAAAAACAATGGATATACAAAATTATGATTTCTTCGTTTCAAGTAAAAAACCAAAAAATCACCCATTTCTACCTTCGCACATCAGATGTCTGATTATAGAACCGGCAAATTGTGGAAAGACGAATTTACTGTTTAATTTTATTGGTAACAAGGGTTGGTTGGATTATGACAGATTATACGTGTACAGCAAAACTCTATGTCAACCAAAATACCGAACTTTACAGTCTATATTTTCCGAAATTGAGGGAACCATAGGGCGGGATATAGCGAGTTTTCACAGCTCTCAAATCGATTTGATCCCTCCCGAGGAGTTGGATGTCAAGTTTCGTAATCTCGTGGTTTTTGACGATGTCCTTTTGGACAAGCAAAAAAACATAGAGCGTTACTTCGCTCAAGGACGTCATTATAATGCCGACGTTTTTTATTGCAGTCAGTCTTACACTAGAATACCCAAACAAGTGGTTAGAGATAATGCTAATTTATTAATTGTATTTCCCGTGGATGATTTAAACTTAAAACACTTGTACGAAAATCATGTCGGGCCAGACATGGAATTTTCAGATATTAAAACGTTGTGTAGAATGTGTTAGGACGATCCGTACGGGTTTTTATCGATCGACAAAACGTTAAACGAGGGACGTTATAAACGTTCATTTTCGTTCATAAATAAAAGAAGCCGAAAGAAAAAAGAACACGGAAACGAAATGTGAAATCGTAAAACTCAAAAAACGTTTAAAGAAAAAAATGTTGGATCAACGTTTGGATGACCAAGTGCAGGAAGAATTCTTACAAGAGTTTTTTAAACCCGTTGTCAGTACTTTGAAACCAACTGTTGCAAAACCAATACCCGCAGCGAGCCTTTGAAAGTAGTTGCTGGCTTTCCTACTAAAAAAAACTAGCAAAACGTAAACGAATTATTACTCCCGTAAAAACTTTTAAATCTGAGGATGATGAGGAAGGATGGGAAACTGATGGATCAATGCACGATACTGAAAAGTTTGAATTGAAGACACCTCTCAGTTTTACCGACCATTCGACTCCAACAGCGCGAGATTCTCCCAATGTATCCGAATATGCGACTCCGGTTAAGCGAACCGAATACGCATCTACCAGTACAGGGCCGAAAGTCACCCCAGTGCTTTCGGCAATTCACAACACACGCATTTCAACATCTCCAGAAATTCCAAATTATCCCACCCTCAGATCCTTGGATAGTCTGTTGCCGGGGCAAGTCATAGGGCAAACCGCTAAACATTTCCTGCTCAAATTTTTCGAAAATCCCAAAGAGACTGATCCTGTCTTCGGACTGCAATACGACATGAAAACTGGAGAAATGAGCATCGCTAATAAACCCGTAAAAATATTACTAGTGGTCAGTGGTTATCAGTATGTGGGAAGACGAGGACTTTGGAGCTTGCTGGTTTTTTAAGGATTTGAAAGAAACTCCGTATTCTCCAGATGTCAAGGCATCTTACGCATCTCTTTTGAAAAATACCAACACCATCTATGAAAACAATGATTCGGGTTACTCGAAAACCCAAGTCTAATCGTAGTGCCAAGTATGCAACAATAATAGGTCCTATTTGGGAGGATTTAAAAACAAAGAAAAAGGGGGCCGGCATGATAAAAAAAACAGGGTATGCTAGAACGGTGGATTACAAGTACTACGATGATCCTAACGACCTGGTCAGCAGATTGAGGCTTTTGCACGGATCCGCCCAGGCGGGGCACGATGGTCACAGGAACGAGATCATACAAATTTTATCAGAATTGGAGCAACGACGCATCATCACTGCTCGTGAAAAAAATAATGCTTATCAGAATTTATGCTTACAATGAAAAAAATGTTTGTTTAGTAAAAAAGGAAAGTGATCAAGATGAAGTACTGCGTGAAATATAAATGCCATTCGTCTAACCGACCCGAACCTCCTATTATTTTTAAGTAAAAAAATAACAGACGAATGGAAATTGTGTTCTGTGACGTGTATGGGACCAAAAAGGCTTCTTTCATCAAGTCTGGAATGGAATCGTAAATAAAATTTTAGACCATTTATAGTAGAAATACATTTGCCCAGATATCAATACTGCAGGCTCGGAACCAAACTAAACGAGAGATTAGCTAGAGAGGACCCTGGAATAAATAAACTGGATAAGGCGTGCAAAGAACACGATATCGCTTACTCGAAAAGCTTTAATTTAAACAAACGGCACGCTGCCGACGAAATTCTTATAACTAAAGCTTGAAAAGTACGTAAGGATCCTTCACTCTCTTGGAGAGAAAAATTAGCTGCGGCAATCATCAAAAAAATCATGGGAACAAAACTCAAGCTCGTAATAGGTGGAAAAAAATAACGAAATGGATCAATTCGTAAACGAACTCCACAAACTGACGTGGAAACACTTTCCAAGGTGGAAAGTGATTGTGCCGAGCCTAAACAATCTATGGCAGGCGGACTTGATGGAAATGATACCTTACTCTAACCTAAATAAAGGATTTAACTATCTATTGACTTGCATTAATGTTATGTCGAAGTTTTCTTGGGCCATTCCTCTTAAATCTAAAACCAGTTTAAATGGTACGGTAGACTTTCAGAAAATACTCAAAGGAACGACACCCCCTAAAAATTTACAAGTTGATTTTGGTAGTGAATTTTACAATAAAGACTTCAAAGCACTCCTTAAGCGTTACAACATCAACATGTACTCTACCCACTCTGAGAAGAAAGCGAGTGTTGTAGAACGTTTCAACAGAACGCTGAAAACTCAAATGTGGAAACGATTCACCAGGCAGGGAACATACCAGTAGATACACATTATCGATAAGTTAGTTTCTCGCTACAATTACACAATTCACTCCACAACTAAACTAAAACCGAGGTAAGTAACCAAACATCATGAATCATTGCTGAGAATTAAGTCAAAACAATCGTTGAAAAAACCCAAATTTACCGTGGGAAATAAAGTCAGAATTTCTAAAGTCAAAAATATTTGATAAATTGTATTTACGAAACTTTACTAACAAAGTTGTCACATTCGCAAAGTGCAAAAAACCGAACCAGTTATCTTTTAAAAGATGAGTCGGGTGAAGCGGTGCTGGGTGGTTTCTACGAACAAGAAATTCAAAAAACCTTAGTTCCAGATTTATTTTTAGTAGAAAAAGTGCTACGCAGTAAGAAAGATAAAGATGGGAAAATGCTTTATTTCGTAAAATGAAAGGGTTATGACCCCAAGTATAATAGTTGGACGGATAATATTAGCAGTCTTAAATAAATAAATCCATAAAAACGTTATATTTTTTTTTCCTTTTGGAGTATCAATATTCATCATCGGGCAGAATGAGACCATGTCGAATGATATTATGGTTGATCATTCGTTTCATGTTTGGATCAAAATACTTTCTACATACGTGACAGTATGTTGGACTTTCCTATGTGACGTATTTTGCACATTTTTAAATGTGTCTGAATTTCTGCTTTCGAGGTGAATTCTTGCAAACCATTTTTGCATACAAATGTAACTACTTTTTCATATTGTTCCATCATGATTTTTAAAGAAGAATAGGGAGCCAATCTCTTTATATACATTCCGGGTAATAATTTGTTAGCAGAAGTAAGCGATCAACTTGTGTTCAAGTTTCATTAATCTTGACTTCCCGAGCTCTTTTGTTTTTTGAGCGCGCGACTCTTTTTCATTCTATAGGCTTGTTTCTCTAGTCTAGCTTTCTTCCGCTCTTCCGTTTCTCGTTCGAGACTCTTTTTTTTCTTACTAATAGCTTGCTTCTCTAATCTAGCTTTTTTCTTCTCTGGGCACAACACAGCCCGTCTTTCCCTTTCCATCATTCTCCTCCTAACTTTTCTCTCGATCTCCCAAATGACAGCATCCTCCAACTTTCTCCTACGGTTCTCTAATAGGATAGTTCGCCGTGACGCTTTCTCCCTCTCCTCAGCTTTTTTGCTTTTTTGCTTCGTTCAATACGTCATTTTCTCTCATTCGATACGATAAGAGCAATTGCTCCTCTTTCTCTTCATTGCTCAAAATATCTACGTCCGAATCGAAATCATCTTCGTATTCTTTCCAAGTACCTGAATCAATGTGACCAATAGGTAACGTATCCTTACCATTATCCAAGATAAAACGTTTATCATCATACACCGATAGGAGGGATTTTGAAATCTTAAAGGTGCTAACTTCGTGTCCCACGCTAGACATTTTTGACCAAACTCCCTTAGCTAGGAATGTCGGTGTTTTTAAAACTGATTCATAATCCTCGAAGTTCAGGTGTTTTTTTACGAACGCTCTTTAAATACCCTTAGCTTTTTTCTTAGTTTCTGTTTCGAGAGATTTTATCGCGTACATTTTCGACTGTAACTCTACAAATCCTAGGATAGGGATACCTGCCATCTTATCCTTCATTTTACCTAGAACTAATTTGTTCACATCGGAGAAAAGTCGGTGTTTGCTGTAATACTCGTGTCGAAGCGCTCTCGATCCTGAAGGATATCCTTGTACACATCTTCCATTTCGATAACACAGGCTGTCGGTATCTGTAAATAGGAGCCTGGCCCGATTACCGTACTTGGGTCGAATGTACTCGTAATGGAACTCGAACATGAACAATTTTGATAGTTCTAGAATACTGAATCTGGAGTACGTGGGCAGGTCACAGCAAACGCTTCTAGCTCGGCGGTTAATCTACACCAAGTTTTCATTCAAGATCCTGAAAAAATCCGCGTGAGGTTGGGAGGTGTATTTTATGGCGCTCTTAGCATTGATGCACAAATTCACGAAGAGCCGATTCTGTTTGTTTTCCAACGTCTTACCAAACACCGAATTATTTAACAACTTAAAGTAATCCTTTTCGAACGGAGTGGTTGATTGTTGTCTTTTAGCGGTATTGAAATCTATATAGTTTTCCATCCAAGGTTTCTGGTTGAAAGCCAAGACCCTTCGGATGTGGTGAAGAACTAATCCGTGACGGAGGTAAAATTTCAAATTCCGGTAGTGGAGAACGTACTTCTTCTTATGCAGAAGATTTGGAGCGAGCTTAGAGGAAGACCTGATCTCGTGATCTATATCTTTAGCTATTTTTTTGCGTAGGGGGAAATGAGATCTTCCCCAATCTCAATATTCTCGGGAGCTAACGGGTAATCGTTATGGGCATTGTGTAGTTCGCTGGGGTACTCAAGGTCTACTTCGAGAATGTACCTAATGGCTGCATCGTCTGGCACGGCGTCTACGTTGAAAGCTCTAATTTCGTCCGTCGTCAAGTACCGGAACTCATCATAGGAGAGAGGAGCGCTCATGGCAAAACCGTACAAGTTGTCATGTCCAAGTATATGATGTATAGGGAAGTTTCGTGAGGGTTGAAACCGGGCAGGTAATTATTATCAGCTTCGGAAAATCTCTTACATATAAATGAATCCCCGCCACGGATATCGGAAAATACTAAATTGTGTTTATTGACGTAAGTGAACAGTTCCAATTTCGGTTCGTGCATTCTCAAGAGTGCGGCCCAACTGAAACCCAGGATAGAGATGTCGTAGAATGGATCTAATTTATTGTTTCGGAGACACAGTTTTCGGAAGTCTTCGAAAATTTTCGCGAGGAGGAAAACGTCGGTCATCTGATAAATCTCGCTGTAGGAACCAAATTTTTTAACTCTCATCTTGAGCCAGAGGTTAAGAGCTCGCACGTACTCTTTCCCTGCCAACTCCTCTTCTTTCAACTGGGAAAAAAATGCTCCTCGAGATGGGAGATCTTTGTTATCAAAAACGGACATGTCACTCGCGAATTCGTACGGATAAACACCTTTCCGGGTCAGGAGATCTATAGCACTTTCTCTAGTCATTCCTTCAACGAACCACACACATATTAACCCCAAGTCCAAAGCTGCCTCAAGAATCGTGAATCTGTTGGCTTTGCAGTTCGCAGTATCTAGGGAAACGTTCAAGAAATTCAAGCTGTCTATAAACCAAAGACTGATCCCGCTCTTTAACCCCGTGATCATCATACTCTGAAACCGCTCGGTGTTCCGACTGATAACGTCAACTTTTCCCTCGAATATGTGCTCGGCGGAAATTGGTAGATGCATATCACTGCCTTCTAAATTATGGAAAACAACGGGGATGGTTTTTCGTTCTCGTGCGCTAAGATTACACTGAGAATGAGCGACTCCTCTAAATATTACACTAACGTGGCAATGATCTCTAACCCTAATTAGAGGGTGGTTCTTCGAACATACAAAGGGGAAGCATTTTCCACAATAATGGCAGACCTCGGATGAGTCGAAACTAGCTCGCTCGGCTCGGGTGAGATTGAGGGTTGTACATTTTTCAGTAGATAATTGTAAGCTTGCGCCTCTTTCTCCATGTATTTATAAAATACTTCAACGGCGTCTTCTCCCAAGTAGTATTCTCAATTAACAATCTCTCCATTTTGACCTATCACGACGTATCCAAAACTGCAAGGTACATGCTGATAGGAACATCGTTCGGATTATACAGCTCGGTGTAGTAGGACCAAAAATATGTATCGATAAATGTTGGATCCTTAAAAAACTCAACGCATAAGCATAAGTGTACCTTACAATTGACCATCTGGTCCAGGCAAACTATCAGTAACGCGTGTATGGCCGTACGCAACGATACAAATAGTGGTAGAGGATCATCAAATTTCACGGGTATTGTCATTTCATATTGTCGATGGCAAAGTGCCAGCATTCGGGTCAGATTACATTCCCTGAAACAATCGGGAAGTTGATCTTCGAAACATGCACATTCTTCATTGTAGAACGGATGTTGCGAGCGCAAGATGGTTTAGTAATTGGTTTTGCGTAGGGAAAGTTTCCCTACAATATATACAAGTGAAAATTGTTTTAGTTTCCATTCAAAAAAATTATTTATCCTTTTTATTATGCTGGGGAAAAAAGTTTCGCAGTTTTATAACCTTACAACCAATCCTTACACGGTCTTTAGAAACCATTTATTTTTTGAAAATTTTATTAGGTTTAATTTTTTTAATGCGAAAATTGGCCTCCTTCTCCCCATAGATCCAAACCTTAACACTAACTCTTAAATTTTTAGGCAGCAAAATTTGAAAACATCAAATTATTTAGCATTTTAGATTCCTTTAAATTTTGAAAAATTTTTAGGTTTTATTTGTTTAACGCGCTGGCCTCCAAACCTGCCCATATAGCCAGTCCTTACACGCTTCTTTAACTTTTGAAAAGCAAAATTTGAAACCATCAAAACTATTTAGTATTTTCGCTTCCTTTAATTTTTAAATATTTTTTTAGGCTTTATTTGTTTAACGCGCTGGCCTCCAAACCTCCTCATAAAGCCAGTCCTAACACGCCTCTTTAACTTTTGGAAAGCAAAATTTGAAACCATGAAAATTATTTAGTATTTTAGCTTCCTTTAATTTTTTGAAGATATTAATTTTTTTAGGTTTAATTTAGCTTTGGCTTTTTGTTATCATTTTGAATTTTATAGATATTTTAACTAACATATGCAAGTAAGTATTTGAAAACATCCTTGAAAAGATTTATTTAACACTATGGAAGCACCACAGAAGCACAAATCTTCGTTGTAGGGGTGTGTTTCTCTTGAAAAGATTTATGCACTATAGGCGCACCACAGAGCACAATCACAGAACCACAAATCTTCATCGTAGGGTCATTCTCTTGAAAAGATTTTGACACTGTAGAAGCACCACAGAGCACAATCACAGAACTGCAAATCTTCGTTGGGACGTGTTTTTCTTGAAAAGATTTTTGCACTATAGGAGCACAACAGAGCACAATCTTCGTCGTAGGGTCATTCTTTTGAAAAGATTTTTACACTATAGAAGCACCACAGAGCACAATCACAGAACCGTAAGTCTTCGTCGTAGGGTCGTTCTCTTGAAAAGATTTTTACACCATAGAATCACCGTAGAGCACAAATCTTCATTATAGGACAAGTAGATTATTTTCATTTCTAAAATTAATTTTCCAAAATTCTCTTCATTGCTGAATCAAGTTTTCATGAACAACTTAGGTGAAAATTGCAGAAGCTCAAAAAATGAACGTGAAAGAAGTTGTTGATCGCGAAGAGGCATGATATGACCTAATTCCAGTTCCATAATTTATGTAAACTCTCAGACCTCAGAAATAAGCTCAACGGAGAATTTCCTATGTCACCATCTAACATGATAAACGTTAGGATGTATTACGATACAAGTGAACTCGCAGAGCACTGTAAAAATTGCTAGAAGCCAGAGGCCGAAATATCTCTGAGCATATGCGTCGGAGAGCAGTAATAAAGCCGGAATTAAGTATCATAATTAGAAAAGGTACATCGTGACGTGACCACTAATTAAAGAAATGTGGATGCAGACCTATTCTTGTTATCTTTTGGACTTAAATGTCAGATTGCTTGAGCGGGGAATGGAATCCATGATCTTCGAAACCAAAGGTTGGAGTCTTACCATTAATCCATACTAACATGACCTATGATTTGTGTGTTAATTTCTGTTTCACTCGGTGTGTGGTGCACAATCTCTCCAGTGGTGATTGGAAAAAAACGTATATTTATGTGTATATGTGTGTGTTTGTGTATAAAAATGCTGCCTATGCATGTTTCCCTTTTTTCAAAATTCTAAAAAAAATCGTGTCAGTATGGTTTAACAGTAAGACGCCGACCTTCGGTTTCGAAGGTCATGGGTTCGATTCCCCACTCAGACAATCTAACATTTAAGTCCAAAAGGTAATGGTGATAGGTTTATCATGATGACCACTAATTATGGTATATAATTTATTTAAAACCTTCAGCATCAGTCATAAGCCCCACGAAATTTGACTTTCACTACCTAACATCAAATACAAAGCGAGTATTACATGCCATGAAACCATCAGAGAATGCGCAATCAGTCAAGTGGCTAATAAGCTAACAATCCTGAGCATACTTGTCATACAGAGAGAATACAGCCGAAATTATGTATTGTAATTAGGACAATCGCCCCCCCCCCCCCACCATGCAAACATCAATAAACACAGAAAAATATAGTAGTTTTCCTACTAAGCCGTGATCTAAATATTTCTCAAAAAACATACAATGTCACATCAATAACATTTCAATTAAGGAGACACTATCACCGAATAAAAGTACATGCAGAATCTGGTAACATCTAGTACCAAATACCAGTATTGTTTTAAAATGAAAAAGCATTAATATTATGACACTAGTTCATTTGTCCTTGTGTTGTAGAGTTGAAAATAGTCAAACAATCAGTTAAAGATCAACAATAGTAAAATTGGAATTCTAAACAATACACAAAAGTGGAGTCAAATGTGCTTTTCTTTGATGTTACAACCAGCGTTTGTTTCTAATAATGACAAGGACCCAGGGGATCGCTGACTGCTAGCCCAAAGAGGGGGACAGTATGGAATACATGACGAAGAGGAAAATGGTGCAACAAAGAGTAATTAATGAGATTACAACAGAGCAAAAGCAAAAATTAAAAGCATGCGTACAAGTGAAACATAAAACAAGTTTAAAATAACATAGTCAAATGAATTGAAATAGGTAGGGCAGGTAGGTCATGACTGCCTTACCACCAAGGTTATACCTACCAGGAACACAACGATACTCGAATATAACCAAAAATAAGACAAAAAATTCCTATAAACATGGATCCGGAAATGAACCTATTTTTTAGTTATTTTTTAGTTTATTCGAAATGGTCAATAAAATAACGCAATAAGAAAAATTCATTTTTTTATTGTTGTCTTACTCAGTGTTCAATGTACGGGGTTACATAAGGGTAAATAAAATGTCAAACTGTTTCGCTGTACGACCAACGGTTCAAAAGTTATGGCTATTTGAAGGTACACAAATTTTGAGGGTGGGCCAAAAAAAATTTGACTGGGTTAAGTACAAACAGGAGTGGCATGTGGGGTGCTGGAAGGGGGCCAAATTTCAAACCGTTTCGCTGTACAACCAACGGTTCAAAAGTTATGGCTATTTGAAGGTACACAAATTTTGGGGGTGAGCCAAATAAATGTTTAACAGGATCAAGTAAAAGCTGGAGTGGCATGTAGGGTTGTTTGAAGCATTATTGAACCATTATTGGTTCTACATAAGTTAGGGACCATTTTAAGGAATTTCGGAAAATTCCGGAAAATTAAGGAAAATGTGTGTTAAACCTAAAAAAAACTTTGGTTCCTGTAACCTATTTTTTTGTCAAACCAAACAAAATCAACCATTTTTTAAACTTAATAAATCACATTACAAAGGTTGATATTTGTAAAAAAAACTTATTTTACAAACAAATTTTAAACTCTTAATAAATTTAAAACTAAATTATTTAATATATATTTACTCACTCCAGCCCACGTTGAATCCAGCAGCGTTTTTTTCAGCATCGGCCTTGAACACGAACACAAAATCCAGTCTTGCACCAACTTTAATAAACAGTAATCTGACATTTTAATTCATTATTCACTTGTATTTATACACGATCAGGAGCGACTTTTCAGCGACTTTTCATCATGAAACTTAAATTGAAATGGTTATACACAAGCGTGGTCAGCTCCACGACACATGATCGGGAAATTTTAGCTGATGAAATATCCGGAAAATCCATTTTTAGATCTCTTGAATCATCTGGAACTTTCTATTACATACAGAGTACACCTAAACCATACAAAAGCAATCGATCAACTATTTTTAGCTGTGCACCTTGCATATATGTTTTAACACAACCATTACATCAGAAATAACAACCAAAAAACTTGTCCAACCTCATATAATTTCCGTAATGCTCTGGCTGAAATCAGGTTTTCTTATGACGGGTAGCGAGAGCAATAAAAAAAACACATCAGAAAAAAAAAGAATTAAAAAAAAGTTTTTTTTTTAGCGAGCGTTAACCGCACCCGGTCATCTGCCCGACGAAGCCCTAAGGCCCTATGTCTGCCCACACCCGGAAAAAAAAGAAGTTGCACGTTTTGTTAACAATATAAATGAAAACAATTGCAACACAATGCAAGAATACACCGCTATTGCTGTCAAACGGTAAGATATAATATATTAGATATAATATATTCGTGTGGTGAACAACAACAGCCAACGTGTCATAGTATGATACAGAATCGTCTCACTGAAAAGTTGTTTCAAATGCATGAAATTTACGTTGTAATTTCGTTGTGTATTCAGTAATCATCTATTTAAATAACTGATTTATAATTAAAAGCGCTTCTGCATCGAAATACATGTATGATAACAGTTAAATAATGATTTTGACAGCCATACAGTATGTGGCAAAGTGGCCGAGGCTGTAAATGTGCTTGATTCTGATATCCGATTGCCGGTTCGAATCCGAGACTTCCCTTTTATTTTACCTATTTTAAATTGACTGTAACGTAATCTTACCTTTATTTTTTCTAATTTTTTTAATTAAATACTTTTTTCTTTTTTTTAAACGCTTCCGTATTTTGTTCAATAGTTGCTAAATTTTTCGCCAGATGAACCAAGATATTTAGAAAGGAAAAAGCCATAACCTCTTCCCATTTTTTCCCTGGGTTTGTATACCCCGGGTTTTTTAGATGTGAAGCGACAGCCCAATCGCTCTTTTATACTACTCGCCTATTTTGCTTTTTTTTCTGCTGAACATTTTTGTAAGTTTAAGGAATTCTAACACCTTCACAGCTATCGTCTTAAACTTGTATCACTAACCTCTTTAAGTGAAAGTTGTATAGATTGTTTTTTTTTTTAGTGCTAGTGTCAGTGATCTCTAGAGCGACTAACGGTCTCTGGTAAAATATATCACAATAATATGGATTTAAAAACGAAATATTCTACACTATAAAGAAACAGGGGGATCTTTTATGTGAGTGTTCTGATTGAATTTTTGTTGTTGTATTTTTAAAATCATTGACACCATCACAGCACCTATTTTTATTAGTCAATAACGTGAAAGTTTGCAACATGGGATCAATGACTTGGCAAGATTTATACAGCATTGATTGTTGTCGTATTTTTATTAAAATCAGTATTTTTTACATTGCAAGCACGTGAAAAATAGATAAGATTATGCTAAAGTGAAGACGAGTGATTACATTTAGAATTTTAAATTTTTTTAAAAAGTGCATGCTGGCTATTCAAAACACTGATTGTCTAGTCTTTACAATGGAAAACTTAGCGTTAAATTATTTACAATTCAATTGAAAATTACTGATTTTAAGTGTTAATTAAATATAAGAAAATTCACCTTAAAGGAGCGTTAATTCCAACGTCCATCCTCTTCGAAAAAAATAGCCATCAATGGATTTTAGTAGCTCGGAACCTTGTTTATATGTAGATCGGGTCTTAGCCACTGCTGCTGCCCGATTAGTTTTTCTCAGCTAAACCACGTTTGGTTCGATCGAAAAATATTTCTGAAATTCAAACCTGGTTTCTTGAAATTTAATTTTTTGCTCGTCATTAGAAACTCAAGAGAGAAACTGGTTGGCTGGCTCGGTCGGTGGCTGATAAATTCGTTTGAATACGCCCCAGTTGTGCAAATACGTTTGAATAGACTTAATAGTGCATCATCAACTATGTGAATAGCGCGTTTGAATAGGTCTTCTTGGATCGATTAATCAATATGTCAAAGTCCAATCAAGGAATTTTATTCGGCTCGGGAAAAAAAATGCAAATGTAATTTTGAAAAGGTTACCTGGGGATTTTGTGGTGTGGCAACCTTAGTTGAGATTCGATTTTTAAAAGTTTTAAGTTTTCCTACACAGATATGTGTTAGGAAAAACTATTTAAGCTCTTGGAATTTCTTGCAAAGTTCACACGGATTTGGGGACTTAAGATGACGGGCTGAAGTTAAGAGCTGCCATATGTAAGTTTTACAGTTTATTATATTTCTTTCTTTTTGTAAAATCTTATAATTAAATTCGTATAAAATTAAGATTAATTTTACACAACTCACTATAGGACTTGTGTGTGAGTGAGGTTTAGAAACACACCTTAGTTACAGTGTATTACTCCTGTTTGCAACTTTATCAAATAAATAAACTCAAAAGCGTGGTGTTATTAAATTAAGGATGGGGGTGGGGGGAACCTCTTTGCAAATTTTAGTTAGGTATTTTTTAGAGGATGAATTAGGTACTTTTGCAAACTTTAATTAGGGACTTTTTTGTGGGGATGAATCAGGGACCTTCTCTAGTTAGCACACCACAGAACCAGAAGAGGACAGAAGATTTGATTTGTCTTCTCCTGGTTCAGAGGGGTATTACCTAGAAAAGTTGGACTTAGAAAATTGCGGGGTCATCAGTTTTTTGTGGATCAACCTGTATATTTCCGTAAAATACTCAAATAGACATTATTTGTATAATGAAAAACGCACCAACCTTTCACAGTGTATAAATGTCATTATAAATTATGCACATAATTACGGCGCTAGAGGACTCTGTGCTAGATTTATACTCAGAATTGTTTGAAAATGAGTACCTGCATGAGTACGCTCGGGCAGGGAAAAAAAATTCTTCGGTGAGTTTACTTCGATGCCATAAAATTCTAGATAAATTATTGTGCTATATTTAGACCTGACAGTTATACAGGCGTGAAAGTCAGTTTTAATTGAAAACGAGCAAATAGGTGGAAAGCTACCAAAATTTATACATTTTTAGGGACTTCAAATGCATTTTTAGGAGGTTTGTAACGGTAAAAAAATCAGGAAATTAGCTAAACCGGGGACAGAAAAATGAAGAAATAGGCTGCTCGTATGTTAATCTCCGATTTTTTTTTTGGGGGGGGGAGATATTTGTAATTTTACAAGTTAAAAGTATTGGTTAACACGTAAGGTCAGTTGCATTGATTCGAATTTCAACCATATAAGCCAGTTTTTCCTGGGGGGGGGGATGTTTGTGATTTTACAAGTTAAAACTAATGGTTAACACGTAAAGTCAGTTGCATTGATTCGAATTTCAACCATGTAAACCAGTTTTTCCTGGGGGGGATATTTGTAATTTTACATGTTAAAAGTAATGGTAAACAGGCATGAGAAATTTCAGCTTTTTTTGTGCTGAGCAACATTTTCAGTTAGTTTCTTATTTTTTTTGATACTTCTGACTTAAGTTGGACGATGACAGATTAAAACTTAGGTGAATCTAAAAACAACCTCAATACGGGTCTTAAGTATTCAGCTTATTTTCAGAAAAATCCATCGTATTTTTTGCTGAAAAATACTTTTCAGCTTTTTTGTTTAGGGCCACTCTCATGCTTGTGTAAAGTCAATTGCTTTGGCTCGGAATTCACCAGACAGGTAGCCAGAATAAGTTGTTTCTTGATTTATTCAACCTAACCCCAAATTTAGATAAGCCACTGTTTTGGAGTTGTCACTTATAATTTTTCTTTGTTGCATTTCTTATAATATTTCAACGTGATAGTATTTATAAGTGACAGTTATAATTATGTCTTTACTTGTATATTTTCATCTCTGAACGTTTTCCAGGGGAGCAGGGGAATAAATTTTTAAAAATAGAGTTTTTAACATTTCACATCCGAAGTTTTTCGGGAAAGCATAAATACACATGCAAACCTATTTATGTTGCCTTTTGGATTTATAAGTCAGACTGTGTGAGTGAGGGATCAGGCAGTTTGACATATAAGTCCAAGGTAACATAAATAGGTTTGCGTCTGTATTTATTTAACTCTTGTTTGAACGTTTGGCTTTTCCATCTTTGTGGAGGTTGAGGGGGGCATGTGTAAAGCTCAGTACTTTGGTTTCGGATTGCTTTGGTGAACAGATCTTTTCAAGATGGTTTAATAGTACGAAAAGCCAGGGTTTACATTCGGATGGTCCTTGTCGGAGTTTGCATGGAGATTTGAAGAAAAAATATTTACACAAAATTCGTGTCCGTTAGAATGCTGATGTCGAATTGGTTCGGACTAATGGTAGCATTTCTGGGGGTAAAATAATATATAAAAAGATTAAATGGAATAGCTTAGGTAATGGCTATAACGCATTAATTAAGTTTCTCAGTAGAGAATGGCGATCGAGAAAGATGAACATTTTTCATGGTATTTGTGATCATTCAAACAGAATAAAAAATATCGTACTAAGACTGTATCCAACATATATGTGAGTTTAAGTACCTTAAAGGAAGCCCCTCCTAATTCACACCTAAGCTAGTATTGTGGCCGTTTTGCCCGAAAAGAATAATGAAAAGAAATTGCAAATGTACATCAAGTTTTCAATATGGTGGTTGGAAATGGTGATTGCTGTGGTTGGTTTGGAGTGATTTTCAAATTGGTGTAGTAAATCTTCTAGTAGGAATTTTAAAGTTCTGTTTTGCCAGAATTGTAGCTGGGGTGTGTGTGGCTATTAAGGGTTGAAGAGTTTGGCCTCTTTAGTCCATTATTGACGGAGATATGGCTGGACAAAGACCAAGGTCTTTTAGCATTTTGGGTGCTCAAGAAAAAAAAGTGTTCATTGCGAAAATGAAGGTTTTCCGGCAGGGAGACATTACAGCATGTGTCGTGCATATAGATATATTTACAAATATCTTTTTATTTAGCACTTGTCAGGAAGCAGTTGCAAGTGTTACAGTTTAATTTTACATTTTATAAAAAGATACTGCTATAAGTTTGAATGTGAAGCCCCTGGCCTGTTTATAGGGAGTAATGCTATATGAGGCGGTTAGTTCAAAAGTGGTGTAAATCCATCTTTATTATAATATCGGAGGCCGGCTAAAAGGAAAGCCTAAAGAAAAACCACTTCTCCCCTCCTCGCGCCCGCATTGAAAATGCACTCTCCTACTATACCTGCAGCCAAAAAGGAGCCAGGCATAAGTGGTCGATCAATCTGACAAGTCGTCAGGAAAATGTCCCAGGAAAATGTCCCGGAAAATGTGACCGGCCCCGTGCATAGCACGGGCTTCTTCTAGTTTTGAGATAATTAGGGTTAACCAACGAACCCGTTATAAAAATCACTGTTAAGTAATACTTAACGTTGAAAGGGTAGTTATTTGAGTCTGGTATAGTACATGAAACTGTGAAGACTGCAAACTTAATATCCTAAAATCATGTGCGTGGCAGCCGTCTATTCACCACCCCAACATAGTAAAAAAACATGTTGAACATAGTAAAAAAAAACTATTTTTTCATTGCATTTCTGGAGTGTGCAATTGATTCTAAGCAACTTTCCCTTTTATACTGCCCATCTAACTCTGTAACCTTTGGCCCTGTGTAGAGTAAGTGGCACTTAGAAAAGAAAAAAAAGGAATGACCCTGTGGACTTATCCACTTGTGAATTAACCGCTTCATATGAACTTTCACATTTTCATTGGTTAGAGTGGTACGCCGACTCGGGTCTGAGTAATTAAAAAGTGGTCTGAGTGGTATAAATATTTTATGAAGTTTCATATTATGAAAATGAGGAATTAGCAAAAGTAGGGTGCTAGTCTTGAGTTATAAGCTTTAACAAATTACACATGCTTTGTTAGCTTTAACATCCTGAGAAATATCGATGATTGTCATGGTCTGAGCTCAACTAAGCATTTGAATGATATTTGCGGTTATAAATAAATAGTATAAAAGTCATGGATACGAGTTCAATAATTTTAACGGGAGTGGGGCCAAACTGAGCTGCAATTTAAGAACACCTATATATTTGAATCCGAAAAAGGAGTATGAAATTGCGCTAGTTTCCTTGGATACGTTCATATTTAATGTTCACGATGATAACAACGAAATTTCGTACACCGTCGATGGTGGAGCGAACTGGATTAAGGTGGAGTCATCCCAGGTGCTTACGAAATTTCCGATTTTAATAATTTAATTCAAGCTGTAATACAGCGAAACTGACACGAAAAAATGTAACTGCCATAGAACTAAACCACAATACTTTAAAAACTAACTTAATCATCGGCAATCCGGCCTATGGAGTGTCCTTTTTGGGCGATAATAGTTTAGACCAAGTCTTGGGGTTCCTCCACGGCACTTATACTAAATCTCAACAAGGGCAGAAATCTGTAGCTATTTTAGGCATCAATACGATTTTCGTTCACACTAATATAATAGGGTCCTCATACGTGAATGACGACACGCAACCTTGCATTTACGCTTTCTATCCAGGAGTCCCCCCTGGTTACAAAATGATAATCATTCCTCAAATTTTGATTTATTTGCCAGTCACTACCGATAAGATTAGAAATATACGCGTTTGGTTAACTTCTCAAGATAATGAAATAATAAATTTAAACGGCGAAACGCTCACGGTCTGCTTTCACCTCAGATCGAAAAAATAATCCCTATATAAAAAACAAAAGGAATGTTGGTATTCGAAAGAAAAAAGAATATTAGGAAAGGATTAGTCAAAGATAATAAAAAATTAACGCCAAAAAAACGAGCTTTATCAAATTTATAACCGTGGCTAGAATATGAGTTTAACTGAAGATTATATGAACATAAACGAATCGTTACAACACGATTCCTTTGTGGAGGGCTATTCTTTTCACGAATATAATCCGATTGTAGGAACTAACCTCAACAATGTCAATTCGGAAATTAGAATTATAATCGAAAACCAGGATTTGTGCCTGCATGCTGCTAACAGTTATCTTTTGATTAGAGGCAAACTGCTGAAAAGCGAGGGTACTAATTATGTCGATGCTGAATTCGCGACTCTCATCAATAACGGTCCCATGTACCTGTTTTCCAAACATTAAATATCACTTGGGGACAAGCTCGTGGATGAATTAAATTACCCGGGGTACGGGACATTGATGAAAGGCCTGCTCACCTACGGCTCGAGTGATCAAGTATCATTGCTGGGGAACTGCAGGGCTTTAGATGCTGCAGAAGCTTCCTCTGCTAGTTTGGACGATAACATAGGACATTCCACCATCGTGAAGGAACCTGTCCCTAAAGGGAGCTTCTCGTTCGCCATTCCTTTAAAACACTGCATGGGGTTTTTCGAAAATCACGACAAGGTGCTCTATGGTGCCAAGCACATGCTGACGTTGTCTAGGGCGAGCAACAACGATGCTGTATTTAGGGCTGGCGCCACTGCTGCCGGAAAAGTCGAATTAACTGATGTTTCGTGGCACGTGGCGCACGTTACAACGTCCGACGAGCAAAAACTCAGGCTTTTTAAATGCATCGAAGGGGGAACGAACGTGGATTTGGGTTTTAGACACTGGCATTACGATTCTTGCGAATTACCACAGAGCACCAGCGTCACGTGGGGGGTTCTCACTACTTCAGCGGTGGAAAAGCCTAGATGGGTCATTCTAGCTCTGCAGACTAACAGAAAAGATGCTCAAACTAAAAATCCTGCCATGTTTGTTAACTGTAGCCTGAAGGACGCTCATGTCCCTTTAAATTCCGAGCATTACCCCTTCCTCAATTTAGGCGTACATTTTTATAGCGGACAATATTCCATCCTGTATAGAATTGCTCAGGAGTTTAGACACGCTTTGTATGATGTCGGGGATCTCTGCATCGATTCGGTTCAGTTTAAAAAGACTTACCCTCTAGTGGTTTTGGATTGCTCCAAACAGTCAGAGACTTCAGTCGGGCTTCGTCAATGTGCAAGTGAAACTCAAATTTAACACGGCTGTCACCGCCAACACAACTTGTCACGCGCAGCTGATCAGAGATAGAAAAATGAGTTTGAAATTGGATAGAGGCAAAGTCGAAGTTATTTATTAATATAATAAAAAAGAAATGGGGAAAATATCGAAAAAACGCAAGACCGGAAACCAAAGAAAACGAGGAGGGTTTTTACCACTGTTGGCCTTGCTCGGCCCGCTCATAGCCTGTGTGGGAGGGTTAGCAAGTGACACCGCAGAAATAACTATAGCTGTTAAGATAGCTCAGAACGATGCTAAGGTACTGGACGAGATAGTGAGACATAACAAGAAGATGGAGGGTTCGTATTTGAAACGAACAAAGAAGAAGCCGAAAAAAATGAGTCGTGGCAGAGGACTCTTTCTGAAGCTAGCGAGGGCCTGATCGATTTTAACAAACCATTAACGAATCTGGACTTAAACAGATTGGTCAAAGTCTTAAAAATTCCTAAATACAGAGGCACTTTTAGCAAAGATCGGTTGCCCTTAATACCTAATCCTCGCGGTGAATGCAGCATCGTCAATCTCGGAGATTTTCACGATGGAGACGGCAGTCATTGGGTTGCTTGCTCGACTGTTACGGGCACGCCCTGTTATTTCGATAGTTTCGACAATTGGGTCCTCCCTCCTCAATCTCCGAGTACCTGGGACCCGTTCAATACAGTCACGATGGAGTGCAGAATTTTAATCAAATATGGTGCGGGCATTTCTGATTGTTTTTTCTGAATTTCTTGACGGAGGCACACGATTACAAGATTGTTTTAGATATGATGAGGAGGTAGTTTATTTATATTTGCCTTGACATAGTTTTAGATCTACGCGATAAAGATTCCCAATTTCTGGAGGGCTATCCATATCAGCCGCCATACAAATACGCGCTCCAGCGTAAAGATGCAAACGTTCTTTCCCACCAAATACTTTCGGTTTCATTTTTGTAGCAATTGCGTTTTATCCCCAGGATGCCAGTTCCAATTATAAAGTTGAAAACCAGTATGCGGTGCCAGATTAATTATTTCATCGCTTTCATATTCTTTATATGCGTACTCAGGTTTTTCAACGTCATAAAATATTATACATTGCACCTTTAATTAAGTCTACGGGAACCGCCAAAGTCACCCCCCCCCCAAACAGTATTCGGTCGAGCAATAATAAAAATTGAAAGGATTGCCATTACTGCAGGTGAAAAAGTCACCTTTTTTGAATGTAAAAACTGATTACTTGAAAACTTTTTTCGAGGACATACTGCATATTGACAGAATATTTGAGAGACGTGGGTTTGTGTAGGTTTATAATTCGTTTTCTGGTTGCATTAAAGTCTTCCCTTTTCATCCACGGGTAATGAATTTATCCGTCGGGTCGTGATTTGTCTTTGTAAATCGGTTAGCTGAGAATAATTTACAGCATCTCCAAAATATATGCCAGGTACTAGATTCTTCAGACGTTTGTACCTCGCATCGGACGCAGCCAAGTTTAAATTAATACCCTGCTCATTGTTGAAATTTAGAGTAATCCTGTCGACATATTCTTTGTTAGCAGCGTCCGTAGTTTGCTTTGGAAGAACGAGGTCTTTGAATCGTTTATTATTAGCTTCGAAAAGACCGTTGATAGCTTCCTTCATTCCCGCATCTGACTTAAATTTTTTCCTGTCCGTTTCTAGGTCATTTAACTGAGAATAAGTAACCGCATCTTGGGGGTCTACACCCACAGCTAGATTAATTAAACGGTTGTTTTGCATGTCGTAATCCATCAACACTATTGAATTACTATCTTTAGTGGCTGCATCCGCCACGACTTTTGAATCGACGTATTCTTTGGTAGCTACATTCGACACGACCTTTGATTCAACATACTCCTTGGTGGCTGCATTCAACACCACTTTGAATCGATACTCCTTGGTGGCTGCATCCTCATTTTGTGTGGGAGTTTTAACATCTTTAATAGGTTTCTTCACTGCGCTAAAATGCCCATCTGCATCTTTCGTCAATCCTACATCGGATTTAAGTTTCGTTAAGTTGGTTTCTAATTCGTTTAACTGGGAATAAATTACGGCATCTTCGGCAAGCTCCCACTTTAGTCAGGCATTTATTCGGCATGTCATATTCATTATTCGAGTCTAATATAAGTCCTACCCCAAGAGTTCCTTTCACATCTCTCTGCGTGTGCTTCAAAGACTGACCAAATTTATTTACTAGCATTTTTTTTTATTTCTGTCGGTTCTTCTTTTAATATTTACATATAAATAAAAAAAAGGAAGAAAAATAAAAACTTAGAATAAGCAAGAGAAAGAAATTTAAAAATGCCTCACCCTGCCTGGTGCACGCATCTCACCAATTTGCTGGAAACAAATTCGTTAGAAGTTAAGACGGAAAAGGCAACCAAGTTAAAAAAGGGAGTAAAGTATACATTGTCTCTTTCCATAGAATTCAAAGATTTAAAGGGAATAGGTTCTCCCATTTCGAACAAAGATTCCAAGGACAAGGGTTGGATTTTGCCGACGGAACCTGAATCTTAAAATACGTTGAAAAAACTTAGACGGTACATCTGCGAAAAATTAAAAGTCCAAATTGACAAACATAAACCCACATCTTGGACGATGTTCAATTATCCCAATTACTTGCACCATGTTACATCCTGCTACCCATTCTGCAAAAAGGCGAACAAAGACACCAGCAATGCGGATAAGCCGCGATGCCTTAGAACTTGGGTGTACAACACTATCCACAAAACTAAAGGAAAACTTAACAAAAATGTTATGGAAAAACCGTGGTTTGACTTTCCTTCGTGCAGAAGTATGACCTTGTTTAGTGGTAAAATTTACTCCGTGTACGTCAGCAACGACACTCCTAGCACCGTGAAACTTTGGTGCAATGTAGAATACGGAGTTGCTGAACCTATCATGACCAACGATATGTTTTCTGATCGAGACTTTATGAGTTTGGTTTCTGAATAAACCTAAAAAAAATCAATGGAAATTTTAAATTACGATTTTTTGCCCCCCCCCCCCCCACAAAGAACTAAAAAATCACCCATTTCTAACCTCGAACATTAGATGCCTGATTATAAGTCCTGCAAACTGTGGAAAAACGAACCTACTGTTTAATTTTATTTGCAACGAGGGGTGGCTGGATTACGACAGATTACATGTCTATAGCAAAACTTTGTATTAACGAAAATACCAAGCTTGACAGTCTGTGTTTGCAGAAATTGGTGGAGTAGTGGGGCGAGAGATAGCGAGTTTTCACAACTCGCAAAACGATCTGATTCCTCCCGAGGCATTGGAATCTACATTTCGTAATCTCATCATTTTCAATGACGTGCTTTTGGATAAACAAAATAACATCGAGCGTTACTTCGCTCAAGGGTACCATTCAAATGCCGATGTTTTTTGTTGCGGTCAATCCTATACAAGAATTCCCAAGCAGGTGATTAGAGATAATGCCAATTTATTATTCGTTTTTCCTGTGGACGAATGAAACCTAAAATGTCTGTACGAAAATCACGTCAATCCTGTCATGGAATTTTCCGAGTTTAAAACATTGTGTAGAACCTGTTGGTACGAGCCGTACGGATTTTTATCGATCGACAAAATGTTAAATGAAGGGCATTATAAACGTTCATTTTCGTGCATAAATAAAAGAAGACGAAAGAAAAAAGAACATGGAAACGAAACGTGAAATTGTTAAACTCAAAAAAAAAACTTTAACAAACAATTTTTGGATTAACGTTTGCATGAGCAAGGACAAGACGAATCTTTGCAAGAGTTTTTTAAACCCTTTGAAACCAATTATCCGAAACCAACACCTGCAGGGAGTCCTTCGAAGGTAGTTGTTGGCTTTCCAACTAAAAAACGAGTGAAACGTATACGAATTACTCCTTTAAAAACTTATAAGTCAGAGGATGATGAGGAAGATGGGTGGGAAACTGAGGGAACAATGCACGATATGGAAAAGTTTCAATTGCCGACACCTCCCATTTTCGTTGACCATTCGAATCCGATAGCACAAGATCCTCCCGTTTCTCCCAATGTATCCGAATATGCGACTCCGGATCTGGCTATGCGAACCGAATACGCGTCTACCAGTACACGACCAAAAGTTACCCCCGTGCTTTCAGCAATTCCAAACAGACGCGTTTCGACATCTCCAGAAATTCCAACTTTTCCCATCCTCAGATCCTTGGATAGTCTGTTACTGGGGAAAATCATAGGGCAAAAGGCAACATATTTCCTGCTCAAATTTTTCAAAAATCCCAAGGATTCCGACCCGGTCATTGGACTGCAATATGATGTGAATACCGGAGAACTGAGCATGTAAAATAAACCCGTAAAAATATTCGAGAACGATGTAGTTGTTGGCGGTAAACAGTACCCGGGACGACGAGCACTTTGGAGTTTGCTGGTTTTTAGGGACCTGAAAGAACTTTCATATCCTCCCGATGTCAAGGCATCTTACGCGTCTCTTTAGAAAAATACGAACGCCATCTATCAAAACAACAATCCGGGTACTCTAAAACCCAAGTCTAATCACGGTGCAAGTACGCTGCGATAATGGGACCTATTTGGGAGGATATGAAAACGAAGAAAAAGGGGACCGGCATGGTGAAAAAAACGGGTATGCTAGAATGGTGGATTACAAGTACTACGACGATCCAAATGAGCTGGTCAGGAGATAGAGGCTTTTGTACGGATCCACCCGAGAGGGCACGATGGTCACAGGAATGAGATGATTGAAATTTTAGCAGAATTAGAACAACGACGTGTCATCACCACTCGTGAAAAAAATATCACTTATCAAAATTTAGGTTAAACACTGTTTGTATAATAAAAAAACCAACCAAGATGAAGTTTTGCGTGAAATGTAAACGGCATACATCTAACCGACTGGAACCTCCTATTATTTCAATATCAAAAAATAACAGATGAATGGAAGCAGTGTTATGTGATGTGTGTGGAAGCAAAAAATCTTCTTTCGTTAAATCTGGGGAGGGTATCGTAAATAAACTGATTGACCATTTGCTCGCAGAAATACATTTGCCTGGGTACCAATATTGCGGGCCTGGAACAAAACTAGAAAAGATATTAGCTAGAGTTGATAAAGGAATAAATGAACTGGACGAGGCGTTTAAAGATCACGATATTGCCTACTCGAAAAGTTCAGATTTAAGACAAAGGGACGTTGCCGATAAAATACTAATGTCTAAAGCTCAAAAAGTATGCAAGGATCCTTCAGTTTCTTGGAGAGAAAAATTAGCCGCATCGATCGTTAAAAAAATAATGCGAACAAAAATAAAATTCGAAAGGGGAAAAAAAACGAAATGGATTAACTCGTAAACGAACTTCACAAACGAACGCGGAAAACTTTTCCGAGACGGAAAGTCATTGTATAGGGCCCTAAACGATTTATGGCAGGCTGACTTGGTGGAGATGATACCGTACGCTAAGTTAAATAAAGGATTTAACTACCTACTGACTTGCATTAACGTCATGTCCAAGTTTGCTTGGGCCAATCCTCTTAAATCTAAAACCGGTCTAGATGTTACCGAAGCTTTCACGAAGATACTCTCAGGAGCGAAAAAACCCTAAAAATTTAAAAGTCGATTTGGGTAGTGAGTTCTACAATAAAAATTTCAGTGCTACTTAGGCGCCATAACATCAACATGTAATCTACGTACTCTGAGAAGAAGAAAGCATGGTTGTACGCTTCAACAGAACCCTAAAAACTCGAATGTGGAAAAAATTGACCAGGCAGGGGAATTACAAGTGGATTATCATTATCGACGAGTTGGTTTCGCAATACAACGACACGGTTCATTCCACCACCAAATTGAAACCTAGGGAAGTAACCAGACTTCATGAAACGTTGCTGAGACGAACTAGCTCTAAACAACTGCTGAAGAAACCCAAGTTCGCCGTAGGAAATAAAATCAGGATTTCTAAATTAAAAAAAATTTTCGACAAAGGATATTTGCAAAATTTTAACAACTAAGTATTCACGATCCGTAAAATGCAAAAAAACTCAACCAGTTACGTATCTTTTAAAGGACGAGTTGGGTGAACCGCTGCTCGGAGGTTTCTACGAACAGGAAATTCAAAAAACCCAAGTTCCAGATTTATTTCTGGTGGAGCAAGTATTACGGGAAAAGATGGGAAAATGCTTTATTTCGTTAAATGTAAGGGCTATGATTCCAAGTACAACAGTTGGACAGATAATATAGATAGTTTAAACTGAATTCACGTGCCCATAAGCTAGAGTACTGACAGCATCGTCGCAGACGACCCATCTCTTGTCATTGTAAGGACTGAAAGCCAACTTGTTGATGGTGACAGTTTTTAGTTTGTGCACCTCCGAACGAATGTAAGACCCCAAACTTCTCACTACTCTATTATTAAGCAGCACATTCTTGTACGTTCCGTGTACCACTTGTTCTGTTTTCTTAATGCCTTTGCACGCCATCTTGTTCTTCCCATCCAATTGTAAAACACTGTTTGACTTTAAACCTACAAACTCGGAAATTGGGCACCCCGCACTCTTGTCTTTCATCTTCCCCAATACTTTTTTGTTGATGTAGGAGTGTAAGAAATGATCTTTGGGTAGTCAGATGTGTCGAACAACGACGCATCTTCTTCCATATCTTTGTAAATATCGTCGGTTTCTATCTAGTAACACAGACTATCCGTATCCCTGACTAGGAGTTTACATCTCTCTGGTCCGTACTTTTTCATCATGAGGTCGTAGTGAAACTGGTAGACTAATAACTTTAACAGTTCCAAGACGCTAAACCCAACACGATGGGCTTGTTCAAGATGATGTTTGCTGGAGTCTTTGTAAATATTACCAAATCCTTGCTTAGAGAAGTGAAACTCGTGGTGCAGGGGTGAGACGCGTACTTGATGGCTTTCTCTTTCGTGGTTGCTATCAAGACGTTGTTTCTCTTGCGCTTGTTCTCTATTTCTCTGTGTATTTTCTTGAGAACCATGCTGAGAGAGATGTAGTATTTCAAATTCATATAGTGCACCACGTAGTTTGTTTTTGAGCAAAGGTTAGTTGTTAGCTTTAGGCCTTTGTTGTACGTTAACCGCAAGTCCTCGATTACCCGAAGGTTGAAAGGAGAAAGTAGAGACTTTGTGATTTTCATGTGCTCCGGGGCTAACGGGAAATCATTGTGCGATGCATGAAGCATCTCGGGGTATTCCAAGTTCACTTCTAATATCTGCCCCGTGTCACACTGATCTTCGTAGTTGTCGAGATTTATATCCTCGAGTTGGTCTTCCGGCACCCATTCGTACTCTCCAGTCGGTAGATACTCACACATTACACAACCGTACAAGTTGTTGAAGACCAAAAATATGATGTAAGAATTCTTTTTATCAGGGTTGAAGGTAGATGGTATATATGGGTTGTTGGCTTTAGCGTATCTTCTAGCTATAAATGAGACACCACCTCTTATACCCTTTTCCACCATAAGATGCATGTCAGTGTTAGTGAAGAGATACAAAGACACTCCTATCCTCTTGAGCACCGCATCCCATGATAGGCAGGGTGTAGAAATGTAATGGGAGGGGTCCAATCCGTAACGTTGCTCTAAAGTTTTCAAAGACATCAGCTAAAGGCCCGACATCCATCCACAAATACAGGTCGTGGTAATCTCCAAACGTTTTGCATTTGCCTAAATCCCAAATCTTCATACGTACGGAAACACACCTTTTCGCCTAAGGCCTCGTACGAGCTCCACGGATTCACCCTCGAAAAGCTCGAAAAGCTCGAAAAGCTCGAAAATTATGCATAACAACCGCTATGATTTTGTTCAAAGTGTAAGAAAAGTTGCTTTACATGATGCTAAAGCTATTTAAGTTCAAAGCTTGAGTTTCCAATGATGCCGTTGTAAACGGTAGACTATCCATGAATGTAAAACCGCCTAATTTCATGCTGCTGATTCTTTCCTTGTTCTTAGCGATGATCCTGACATTATGCAGAGCCTTCAAATCTTTAAATGAATTCAAAGCCTTCACCACGAAATAACTGTCGTATTTTTCGAAATTATGCATAACAACCGCTATGATTTTGTTCAAAGTATAAGAAAAGTTACACTTGCTGTGCGCAACTCCATTAAATTCACCGGTGATGTGGTCGTGGTCTCGTACTTTTGTAAATCCATTATACATTTCTTGGGGTGGAGTAAATGCTCCTTGTTTGCAGATATGGGACACTGCAGCTTCTTTGTACAGCAACCCCTGTTCTTTGGTTAAATGTTTCATTCGTTGCTTGTGGGAATCCACGTAAGCCACAATCTTATTCTGCTCCTCTCATATAGATTCGAAGAAAACTTGCATGCAGTCTACTCCTCTGTACAATTTTCTTCAAAAAATAGTCTGCCTAAGTGGTAAAAATCACGTAGGCAAAACTTCAAGCTTGGTGAATGTGGTTAATTTCTGGTGTATGTATCGTTTCCATCCCAACTGGAGACTGGGTGCAGCGCTGCTTCAAAGTCCACATAAGCTATGTACAACCTTTTGAGTTCGTGCTTGAAATTCTTAAACTGGATAACGTCATTGTCGGGCAAGTGGCCTTTTGATACGGAACTCCCACGCAAGAAGGAAGGTGGTAGTTTTCATACCTGAAACGATTTCGAAAACCGTGTACGCAATGCCTGCAAAAATACTTCAAGCTCTTGTTGGGGTTGAAACTCGCGATGAATTTGTTGAAGTCTTTTTGTCGTCACATAGGGTCCGTTGAGAAGAAGCGAGTCGACGTCATGCTTACTTTCAACCAAGGAACTCACGCAATAAACACAAAGCTCGTCATCCTCGAAACCAAAAACAGATACCGAAATGTTGTTGGCTTTTTCGAATGCCGCAATTTTGGATAAAGGAACGGGGTCCAACACACCTACAACTAACTCGTGCACATGAGACAGATAATGTTTCGTATCCCAAACTTGTTGCGAAGATGGAACAGGGTGTATACTAGCCAACACGGACCACAGAAAACATCTATCATCTTCACTATGCACATTAACCAGTATATCAGGACCTAGTTTGAGGTTGTTGGGAAGTGCTACGTAACATTTCCCGGTAAAAAGTCTATAAATTCCAACACATAGTTCGGTGCACACATATTGCTTGACAACCCATACACTTACTTATATGGCAAACTGACCAATATTATGCAGAATCTTGTTCGACATTTCCAAAAGAACCTACTTGCTCCCAATCTGGTCAGGTTGGATTTAAAATAAGCCTTAATAGTTTCCGAATTATCCATTGCTTTTTCGAAGAGAATGCATAAACCAATTTAAGCTTTTATGTTTACCATAAGATGTCGACATTGTTCTAAAAGATTCCAATATTTGTCCTCGTATTGTTCCAACAAAATTAAGGGCTCGTAGTGCATTTCATCCTGCGTAAAATCCCGCTTGTAAGTTAAGAAGTATCTGTTGAAAGCATCGCGCACTAGATCAAATCATCCTTACTCCAAACTGAAAGGCCCTACCTTGAGTTCGTATCGTCTGTCACCTCCGTCTTGTCTTTCAAATCGTAAATTATGTAGGACAAGGCCCAGTCTATTCTGGTATCCTCTATTATAGGCACGACTAGAGATCTGACATTGTTGACAATGAGGTTGAAATTTGCGGAAATTTGAGAAATTATTTATTTCTTCAACACAGGTTTGAGTTTGGGAAAAGACAATTTACGTCTCTTTTTTCAAGACTCCATTTTTCCAATGCACGTTGTTTTACATCCCCACCACACTTGTGCCGTTTATATGCGAGCTGATTAGAGTAAGTCACACTGCACGATTTGCAGCTCATGTTACATTTTCCTTCGTGATGCCTTTCGTGTCTTAATTTATACTTATTGATCCTGAACGTTTTTTCGCAGTACTGACACAAGAATATCTCATTGTCAGACATCTTTCGTTTTTTTTCTTCATCTATCATCTTTGGTCCTTTTTTTTTATCTACGGAAACCATCTCTTCGTTCGACGAAAGAGATGAATGTGAAATTCTGGTATGAACCGTAGCTTTTGCTAAATCAGGAAAATACTTCCGACAAGCTTCGCAGGAATATGCACATTCAAACTTGATTTTTTCAAGCGTGGTCATTTTTCCATCGCATCGCTCGTAGTGCACCAAAACTTCATCGTAGGAAGAAACAAATCCTCCGCAATCGAGACAAGTAAAGTTTAAAACACAAGGCTTCTGCAAATGACTTTCTACCTCTTGTCGCGATAAAAACTCAACCTTGCATTTCTGGTACTGGAACCTCGAGACCACCTTGTACTTGGCAGCCATGGTTTTTATGATAATTGACGTAATTATCCACGCCTTTTATACCCACTGCTCGTATCAAATGGTCCATGCTCTAGAAAGTCACACCCCTCATCTGTAAAAAAAAAAAACGCATAACTCGTGAAACTGCTCACTGTGCTTTAAAAAAAAACAACCCGCAAAAAATATTCAAATAGCATGGGTTTTTTCCTGATGAGTAACCCAGCGAGAAAGTTTTTTACATGCCGGACACTTTTTTCATTGCAAAAAAATAGGAGGGGCCTTCAGGGGTGACCGGGGGGTTGCTCAAAACGGCCTGCTTTCCGCCAAATCCCTTACTACTGTTAAATAGGCATTACAACTATTTGTCTAAGCGTTAGAGGTTATTTTACGATTATTGCGAAATTGTGGGATGAGCAAATGCATGTATTTTGTCTTTAAGTTAAAATTTGTTAGTAAACCATAAAAAATATCGAAAAATTGTTGCGTAATGAAAGGTGAAAATTAGTTAGATTTTTCAGGAGGAGAGCAATCGGGCCATTTTCTTTATAAAAAAATACCTTATTACTCATACGTTTGCGTTAAAATTACTTCACTTCTATGGGACCGAAATAGAGGTTCTACATACCAAAATAAAGGTAATACTCTACTACAAGTACTTGTATAGGAATTAATACTCTTGTCTAAGCGTTAGAGGTTATTTTACGAGAATTATTAAATTGTAGGAAGAGCAAATGCAAGTATTTTGTATTTAAGTTATAATCTGTTAGTAAACCATTAAAAATATCGAAATAATTATTCCATAATGAAAGGCAGTACGTTTCAAATCCTTTTCTTTGGTGTAAATTAAAAGAAAACTGGATTAGTGAAAGCCGAGATATTACAAATATTAGAAAACCTCATTGTTATTTAATAACAATGTTTAAAACAATGTAAAACAATCAATTTGGTCGTTTGGAGCTCCCTAACCCCTGAACCACTTGACAAATAGAAGGTCCATATGAAAAGGGCACATCTATAGAGCAATACCAGTAAAATGAGTTGAAATCATATTTAAATACTGCATGGAATTATTTATTTTCGTGATACAAAAATGGCATTAGTATTAGTTAGTAGTAGTTAGTAATTAGGCAAATATCGACGTTATTCAGATCATTTTTCAACAAGAAAACGATAAACTGTATCACTAACAGTGACTTTTATGTTGTTAGGCGACCAAAATCTCTCGATCAAACAAGTTTCAGCCTTTTCTGTAACATTGTTATTTATCCTCAGACAGCTGAAAACAGCCAAACTACCTTTGCTGTAAAGACACAACGTGTTTAGTGGTCCCCATGCTCATATTTACATTTTATCTGGATGTCATCGTTTATCTTGGCTGGCAACACACTAGCGTGTGTCTTGATAAGACAAATCTCAACGTTATTTACGTAGTTTTTTCAACAAGAAATCGGTAAGCTGTTTTATTAATACTGACTTTTATGTTATCAGGGGATCAAAGTCTCCTGATCAAACAAGTTTCAGCCTTTCGGTTGCATAGGTATTTAACCACACATGCCTGAAAACAGCCAAACTGCCTTAGCTGTAAAGACACAACGTGTGTAGTGGTCGCCATGCTCATATATATATTTTATCTGGATGTTATCGTTTATCTTGGCGGGCGAAACACTGGCATGTTGCAAGTGTCACACTAGTTTGTGTCTTGATCTTTCCCAAAACAAAAATGGTTAAGGATTCTCGCAATGTGAAGTCGTGATATCAAAGGCCAAGATATTTCGCCAAGCTAATCGCACAGAGTTATAGCTCGAAGGTTAAATAAAATACATGAAAATTGCTTTTTGCACAATTTTCAATTATTTCATTTACGGTTTGAAGTCTTAGTGGGTGGGATTAGCTTGGTCAAAGAGCTTGGTATTTGATATCACGACTTTACATGGCCTAAAAACTTGGCATTTGATATCACGACTTCCAGTGGCCAAAAAGCTTGGCAGGAATCCTAACAAGTTTTGTTTTGTGGTAGACATCAGATTTTTTTGGTCCAAATTGATGAAATTCATTTTTTTTCTTAGTAATTATGATATGGAAACGCCAATCTAGTTTTCTGGGCCTTTTCTTTTTCTTCTCTTTTTTTTTGGTTTCGTTAGATTTTCAGGACAGCAATCACCTTTTTTTTTATTGAATTAGCATTTTTATTAGTATTGTAGTATCTCCTTGCAAACGCCGCAGTGCTGGAAACACCGGTTCTCGTCAGATCCCCGAAGTTAAGCAACATTGGGCTGGATTGATACTTGGGTGGGTGACCGCCTGGGAATCTGGCTGTTGCAGACATAGGGCCTTAGGGCTTCGGGCAGATGACCAGGAGTGGTTAACGCTCGTTAAACCCTTTAACCCTTTAATGCATGAATTTATTTAATTGTCAGTTTGGTATTGTTGCATAAAAACAATGTTTAAAACAATGTAAGACAACCAATTTAGACGTTTAGAGCTCCCTAACCCTTGAACCACTTGACCATAAAGGTCCATATGAAAAGGGCACAACTCCAGAGCAATACCTGTAAAATGAGCTAAGAACCAGCTTTATTCACCGCATGGAAGAATTTATTTTCCTGATACAAAAAATCGTTACTAGTAGTAGTTAGTAGTAGTTACTAGTAATTAAGCAAATATCAACGTTATTAAGGTTGTTTTTTCAACAAGAAAACATTAAGCTATGTGTCTAACAGTGACTTTTATGTTGTCAGGCCACCAAAGTCTCCCGATTAAAGAAGTTTCACCCTTTTCTGTCGCATAGTTATTTATCTTCAGATGGCTGAAAACAGCCAAACTACCTTTAGTGTAAAGATACAACGTGTCTAGTGGTCACCATGCTCATATATACTTATTATCTGGATGTTATCGTTTTATCTTGGCAGGCAACACACTAGCGTGTGTCTTGATACCCCAAAACAAAACTTGTTAAGGTTGTCCGCCAAGCTTTTCGGCTGTGGGAAGTCGTGATATCAAACGCCGAGTTCTTTCGCCAAGCTAATCCCACCGAGTAATAGTTCTAAGGTAAAATGAAATAATTGAAAATTGCTTACTACGCAATTTTCAATTATTTCATTAAACGTTTGAAGTATTAGTTGGTGGGATTAGCTAGGTGAAAGAGCTTGGCGTTTGATATCACAACTTCCCACGGCCGAAAAGATTGACGGGAATCCGTAACAAGTTTTGTTTTGGGGTAAATATCAGATTTTTTTGGTCAAAATTGATTAAATCCATTTTTTTCTTAGTAATTATGAGATGGAAACGCCAATCTAGTTTTCTGGTAAATTTCGTTTTCTTCTCTTTTTTTGGTTTCGTTAGATTCTGAGAACAGCAATCACCTTTTTTTATTGGATTTAGACGTTTGGAGCTCCATAACACCTGAACCACCTGACCAATTATAAAGGTCCATATGAAAAGGGCACATCTCCAGAGCAATATCTGTAAAATGAGCTAATTACCACCTTTATTCACCAAATGGAAGAATTTATTTTCATTATACAAAAAAGCGTTACCAGTAGTAGTTAGTAGTATTTAGTAGTTAGTAGTTAGTAGTAATTACGCAAATATCAACGTTATTCAGGTCGTTTTTCAACAAGAAAACATTAAACTATGTGTCTAACAGTGACTTTTATGTTGTCAGGCTGCCAAAGTCTCCCAATTAAACAAGTTTCATCTTCTTCTATTGCATAGTTATTTATCTTCAGATGGCTGAAACCAGCCCAACTACCTTTGCTGTAAAGACAATACGTGTCTACTGGTCGCCATGCTTATATATACATATTATTAGGATGTTATCGTTTTATCTTGGCGGGTGTCTTGATTAGCGTGTGTCTTGATTAGGCAAATATCACATTTTCAACAATAAATCGGCAAGCTGTTTATTAATAGTGACTTTTATGTTGTCAGGCGACCAAAGTTTCCCGAATAAACAAGTTTCAGCCTTTTCTGACGCATTGTTATTTATCCTTGTACCCAGGGTTTTCTTTCGCCCGTGGTTGGTTTGGCCCGCGGTTGTTTCCCAGTTTTTGGTCGGTGGTGCGTGAACAATAACTGCGCTGGGTATTTTTCTTCCTGTAAGTTTCCTTTTTCCTCCCATGTTCTCCCACCCCTTTCATCCCATCATCTCCCTGCCCTCATCCTCCCCTCTCCCCTTGCCTCCCTTCCTATCCTGTTACCCACACAAACGCACTGCCCCTCTCCCTGTTTTTAGCTTTGGCTTGTGATGTCATTATCACTGTTGCTTGAACGTTGACTGAGCTTGGTTGTTGTTTGGGATGTTGTTGTTCAGTTAATGGGTAATGATATGCTTACTGGTCAAATAGGCAATGCCCCCCACACAGGCAATAGTCATGCAGGGCCTCCTGGCTTCGCCCGGGGTTTTGTTTCCCCCATGGTTTCACGCTTCTCCCCCTCCCAATGTCTTTATAATTTAAAGAGCAGGGCTAACGGAAGCACTGCGCCACACATGGGCATTCCCCGTTAAGGAACCTCCAACTCCTAGACACACTGTCCGACACACGGGCATTTGCCACTCAGGCCCTCCTCGTCACTCTGAATTTATCACTTTGTCTTGCGCAATCCGTACAGTGTGAAAAATAACTATCCTTCGTGCATGACGTCATTTAAGACATGCCTGTGCTTTGACCACGCAGAGCCAACTGTTATTCGAGGCAACAATGTGCCAAATTCAAATTCTTTTCAAGGCAACAACGTACCAGTTTCAACTTCTAGCCAAAGAATTGACACACTCACCCGTTTTCATTGTAGGAGTTCTCCTTCTGGGGGTCGTCGTTGCTTCATTTCTGCTATGAGACTTTGGTTTATAATGTACTACCATCGTACCCGACTTCGCCCGGGGATTTGTTTGACCCGTGGTTGTTTCCCAGTATTTACTTGGTGCTGTCAGATCGTTCACTGCAACAGTCGATTTTTGTTTGTGTAACACTCCCCCTTTTCCCAAATCCTCTCCCTCCAGTCTCCCCTCCTCCTTTTATCCCGTCCTCTTCCTCTCGGTTTCCTTTCTGTCCTCCTCTTTGCAATACGTAGTTGAACGTTGATGGTTATTTCAATTAATAGCAAACACCCCAGAAATTCTCTCTTAGGTTGAGTTAATGCGTAATCGTATGCTTAATGGTAACAGCTCACTTCCCCCCTCCCAGTGTTTCGCTGTGGCTTTAGCGATGCATATCGTGTGAAAAAGAAGTGTGCATGACGTCATGTAATATTTGCCCTTGAGATTACCACGGTGTTTGGTTAGAAAGATTATTGTTAGAGCAAATTGTTAATCGAGGCAACAATGTGCCAATTTCAACTTCTTTTCACGGCAACAACGTCCCAGTTTCAACTTCAACACAAAAAATTGACACACTCGGACGTTTTCATTGTTTCTCTTCCGGGTGTCATCGTTGTAGTTGCTTCATTTCTGCTATGAGACTTTGGTTTATAATGTAAGGTTATTGGCCCCGAACTTTCGTCTTTTGGTGGTGCGATCCATTAATGAATGAATTTTGTAAATCCTGTAACACGTTAAAAGGTGGTTGAGAAGATTTATGCAGTTTAGCAGCAGGAACAATTATTCTGAGTACGCTACCATGAATACGTATTATGGCATGTTGTCGAGAGTGGGTTTTTGGGTGGCGCAATGCCGAGGTCATGGTTATTATTTTAACTGAGGTTTTATAACCAATGCTTGCCATTAATTCAACTGTTGTTTAACAAATACAGCGCTGGTCGCTAATGTACATAACACTGAATGTAAATGATTTTACTGTAGATAATTAATTGGAGGCGCTCTCCAGGTGTACTAAATTAAAACAGCATAACTGGTGATTAAATTGCTTATTACATTTAAAGTGTCGCCTGCATCAACTCTATTACAAAACACGGCAAGACTACTTCTAACCTGTACCAATCAGCGATTTGTCCTGTTGTACCTCTCCTACCTCCTTCCCCACTTGTGAGAATCATGCACGTAAGAACCCTAGACGACGGCCATAACCTAGGTTTTCACTAATGAATCTTACATAATTGGGGGCTTTTGTCTTTCTCACTCATGTTGGTTTACTTGCCGTGTTTTTGGGCGTGAGTTAGCGTAATTTGAGCACGCTGTGTGGTCGATTTGAATTGATTTGCTGATGCTCATTGTTGTTTGTTGGCGTTAATTGTTGGCGAACATTGTATTGTGTAGGAGTAGTGCAGTAGTTTTTTTCCTTCCCGCCATTGAATGTGGCCTCTATATTTATGTTAGTGAGTATCCAGTTTTTTGAGGATTAATTTGCTGGATTGTATGCTAAGTGTGATGATAAGCCTTCTAGTTAATCATGTTGTTAAATCATGTAGTTAATCATGGCACGAGGTGTACTTACCCTTAATATTTTGCTACTTTAGTTTAAATCCCCTTAGCTTTCTACTGCTTTACCTTCTTTGTTAACTTTAGTTTTGTAACTTGGTACATATTATTTTCTTTTTTTTCTTCCTCTGATAGTATAAAAAAATCACCGGTATTGGTAGCCTATAGCAAATGGTTACTGGGTAGGAACTGTGTCTGGTTTCTGCGATTTCGTGTGCTATTGAAGTTGCTGTTTGCATGTTTAAGTGGTGGAGTGTCAATTTTTTCCCGATTTTTTTTAGGGACAGTGTTTTTTTGATTTTTGTTAATATTTGTTTATTTTTTGTTCTCGGCCATCTGTGACCATGTCGACTGGCGGCGGCTCTTTTCCAGGACGGCGAACTTCGGCGGTTGATTCTTCTCTGTGGCTCAGGGAATGATTGACGACGGTGAAGCTTTGCTCGGTAGACCTAGATTTAGCAATGTGAATCTCACCAGGGGCACTCGGAGGTCTCAGGTCTCGTCGTGTTTTCCTAATTACGATCGGGAAAACTTTGATTTACTGTGTGGTGGATCCGTTCGTGGTTCAGCATTGACCTCGACATTGGCAAGGTTAAGTGAGTTGAGCGGTGCCTCTGACAACAATGATTTAACTCGTAACTCTAACATTGCTGCTTGTAATAATGACATTCTTACCGGTGTTTTTGGTTTGCCTCCTGGTAATAACATAAGAATAGATGAGCCTCAGAGAGCTGTAAATAATGGTTCAACTGGTAACTTTTACATGACTAATTGTAATAATAACATTCCTGCAGGTGTTACTGGTTTACCCCTGTTAATAATGTAGGAGTTGACAGGTCTCAGTGTTGTAAACAATGGTAACAATTCAAGTACTGATAACCCCTATCCCACTTTCAATCATAACAATGTGCTTAGGCCTAATGTAGTCACTTCTGCGAATGATGATGGTGATTCTGATAATGTGTTAATTATTCCAAGATATGAATATAATGAATTAATAGCATTTAAGGCTTTATGGCAAAACCAACAACCTAAAGCTCGGGCTAATAAGTCTAATGACCTCCCTAGAGGATGGACCCCTAGAGTTTCTCTGCCGAAATTCTCAGGTGTAGATGAGGATTACACTGCAGCTGATTTTATTAGAGAGTGTAAGATAGTAATGCAGTCTTTGTCCATGTTCTCAGATATTTTTCTGAGGACTTGGGTGTCAGGGCATTTAAGTGGTCAAGCTCTTCGTTGGTGGGAAGAAGAAGGTGTTAGTGTCGATTTGGCTGCATTTTGAGTGTACTATTAAGTCCAAGTTTAGGAACGCAAACCAGCAAGAGTGTTTGATTGACCAAATTTTTTCACGCAGGCACCAGATGGCAGAGTCTGTGGAGATTTTCTGTAATGAGATAATTACTTACAATGATCGCTTAGAAGAACTGATCTCACAGAGGGATTTGGTCAGATTAGTTTATTCTAACTTAGCTTCCTCACTTCGTACAATGTTAGCCAATCAAAAGTTTAGTAGTGTGTCTCAACTTAGAGACGTCGTGACTATAACGCAATAGCACATGTGGAGTGCTATGAGAGATGGTAGTATGGTTGGCGTTAACGCTTTATCGAACTTAAGTAACGTTAGTCCTAACCTAATCAATTTTGGCTCTGCTAATGCTCAAACGCAGACGGTTCCTCCACGGACTTTGGTGGTGGTGCCTGCAAGTCAAAATAGTTCTGATGTCTCGTCGTAAATGGTGTTAATGGTTCTGATAATGTTAACCCTATTCAAAAGCCAAGGATTGTGTGTTGGCGTTGCCAGAGAGAGGGCCACATTTCTCGTTTTTGCACCTCTGTTCATCCTCCGAAGCCGGATTCTGGGGACCCGAGTGTGGGAAACGGGTCGCGTCCACTACAGTAGATCCGGTTGTGGAACCGCAAGAGTACAGCACCAACGTGTTGGGCAGCAATCTTCAGCCGATTGTTGGTCCGAAACCATTGGTCCCCTTAACTACTGGAGACATTGTGTCTACAGCCATTTGGGATTCTGGTAGTGTCCACTTCTTGGTGTCGGAAAAGTTTATTCAAAACCTTAACAATGTTAACATTAATCCTTTGCCTTTGTATTTGTATACTGCTAATGGTGAGAGATCCTTACCTGTAGTTGGGTATCCTTAGTTCTTGATTTACCTAGGAAATATTTTACTCATGGCTTTGTCGTCTGCAAGAATCTGCCTGGTAGTTTTATTCTAGGCTCTGATCTAATTATGCGTGGTAAGGTTATCGTGAACTTTGGTGAAAGTACTTGGTGGTACTCGGACTTGCCTCGTCTGAAGTACAAGTTCTTGGAAAGTCTGGTTGATAATCCTGTTGCTTGTCTGCTGGATAATAGGGTAATATGGCAACCTATTATTGACAAGTCTTCCTTGTCTGTCGATAAGAAGTTCCGTATGGGCGAGATTTTCATGAAGCATCAGAATGTGTTCCGTGACGAACCTGGGCGCTGCACCATGGCGATGATGCATATCGAGACTGTGCACAACCGTCCTATCTACATTCGACCTTTTCCAGCGAATCCAACTAAGCTGAAGATTTTACATAAGGAGATTGAGAAGTTGTTGGCTGAAGGTTGAATCGTCGCTTCTAACAGTCCGTGCTCGAGTCCATGCTTCATCAAGTATCAACCAAATGGGGAGCCTCGTCTGTTGGTAGATTTTCATGCCGTCAACGCCGCCTCTGTCCCTGATGCTTACCAACTCCCTTCCATAGACCTAATCCTTGCCCAACTCGGCACGCCGAAGTACATCACGACATTAGACTTACGCTCTGCTTACCACCAGATTCCCATGGATGCTTCTTCTAGTCGTCTTGCAGCCTTCAGCATACCAGGAGCTCATTATGAGCCTCGCTATATGATGTTTGGCCTTCGGAACGCTTCGAAGGTTTTCCAGCGAATGATAGATGAGCTCATGCGTTCAACCAAGTTCTTGGGTCTTTTTCACTATCAAGATGATTTGGTCCTGGTAAGCAGCGATCTCCAGGTACATCTAGACAAGCTGGACTTTGTCTTGGGAAGGCTCAAGTTCGCTAACTTAACTGGCAACGTGAAGAAGTTCTTCTTGTGCAGGAAGGAAGCGAGGATCCTGGGTTTCATCTTGTCCGTTGATGGTATTTTGCCTGACCCGGCCAAGATTGAGGCTATCAGCAATCTCAAGTCTCCAACGAAGTTGAAGGAACTCAGGTCATTTCTTGGGATGATGGGTTTTTTCAGGAGGTATGTCGAAGGCTACTCTTTGCATGCTCGTCGTTTGCTTCAGCTTCTGAAGTCGACACAGAAGTGGAAGTGTTCTCAGGATTGTGAAAATGCGTTCCTGGTTCCTGGTTTTGGTGATGGTGGTCCTAGGGCAGTGTGCTACGCTAGCCGTGTTCTCCGCAAAAATGAAAAACGTTTTTCTGTCGTGGAACGAGAGTCACTTGCAGTCCTATGGTCCTTTGAGTTGTTTCGGCCTTACGTTGAAAGGAACAAGTTTTTTGGTCATTACTGATCACAGATCTCTGGAGTGGTTGTGGACAGCTCTAGATCCAACTGGTCATCTTTCTTGATGGGCTCTTTGGCTTGCGTGCTTTGACTTCGACGTTAAGTACAGGTCTGGTGCTTCAAATGTTGTTGCAGATTGTCTGTCTCGGCACTTGTTGCTCACTTCCACCGGCATCATTGGCAATGGTGAAGAGGAAGCTATGATCAAGGAGCAGTATCATGATCCTGTACTGAAACTCCTTTTGGGTATTCTCGAGGAAGGGATTAGTCTTCCATCTTCTCCTCTTGGTTGTAGGGCTAGGAGGGTGTCCTACGGTGCTGCCATTGACAGTGGTCTTCTTGGACGCTATTTTCCTTCGAAAGTTGGAGACACAGTTTTTCGTGAGCTCATTCCATCCGTTGAGCGTGCGAAACTCATCACATACGCAATAGTCCAGTTACGGGTCATCTTGGTATCGCTCGTACTGTGAAGTTTCTACAACGCTCCTGTACGTGGTTTGGTATGGCAAGAGTTGTTGTGTCCTACATTCATCGCTGTGCTAAATGTCAGATGTGTAAGGCAGATCACACGGGTAAGAAGGGTGCCATGGGTACTGCTCCCATCCCTCAACTCACTGGAGACGTCTATTGTATCGATGTTTCTGGTCCGTTTCGCTGTAGTAGTACTGGCAATAAGTTCTTGCTTGTGGTCATGGACACGTTGACCAAATTTCCAGAAGTGTTTGCAATGAAAGACGCTAAGGCTGTCACCATCGCAACATCCTCATTTCTCAAGTTTTCTCGATATACGGCTACTGCAGGAAGTTGCTGAGCGTCAATGGGAAGTCCTTCCTTAACTCGGTGATGCGTGCTTTGGCTTGGCTTTATGGGATTAAACAGGTTTTCCTTTCGTTTTACTCGCCCCAAGGTAACCATGCGGAGAGGCTAATTGGTTCGATCAAATTGTTGAGGGGGTGGGGGAATTGAGGCTTAATGGCGCGTCGACAGCTTGGTCATTAGCGCCAACCTCAGTCACAGTGCAGTGGTCCGGGTTGCCACTGCACCACACATTACAGAGATATTATTCAAACCCCTAATCTAAATCTTGTCATACATCTGTACCTCCTGCAAAAATTGAAAAACACCGGACAGGAGGACAGACTTATCGCCCAATTGACGCGCAATGTCATGCGGAAGATGGAACCGACGACGAACACCATCAAGATGGCGACAATCAACAAGTAAGTGCCGGACCGTAAGTGGCCGTCGACACCAAGAACATTCAGGAGGGTCAACCCCCCGCAAAAGGAAACAGTGAGTAAGTCTGGTGTGACCAATTCGCAAACGGGCCAACACAACCTCCTCACGGCGACTGCGGCAACACGCCGAGTGCCACTCCTCGACAGTGCCTTTAATGGCCCGTATCTTATTGCCGTCCTGTCTGTCCCACGAGGTTTGCCAAAAAGCGTGTAACCTCAGACGCAGAGTTGGAAAGGCATCTGAGGGAACAAGCCTGAGATCCCTACCGAGAGGGCCAGAAAGGGCCCCTTTCGCAGCAGAATCAGCTTGTTCATTCCCTGCTATCCCAACATGGCCCGGGATCCAGCAGAAAAGCACGGTTTTCCGCCGGCCAGGCAAGCGGGAAAGCAAAGCTTGGACACGTTGTGTCAAATTGTTGATCAGGACTCGTCTGGGTACATCGCAGAAGAAGTGGGATGAGGATCTTCCGCTTATCGCAATGGATTTACGTTCTGCGGTGTGCAGTTCTACTGGTTTCTACCAGCGTTCCTAAACCATGGTCGAGAACTCCGTTTCCCAGGAATGCTGGATCCAACTTTCATCAACCAGTTGGATAAGAAGATGTCAGAATGGGCAGTTAACTTGTCCACTAGGCTACAGCGAGCAACTGCTTAAGCACGTAATGCTTTGCGAGAGCAGCAAGATGTTCATCGTTCTGTTGATGATCAGACCAGGAAGCCTTTCGAGTTTCGTGTGGGAGCCTCTAAAGTGAAGTCCTTTGCCTCAAAGCTCGCTACACATTGGACTGTACCGTACGTAGTAACCGAAAAGGTGACTCCACTAATGTACAAGCTAGAGGATCCCGTGAAAGGTAAGAAGCTCAAAGGATCGTATCACCTCGATCAGCTAAAACCCTATGTTCGTTACTCTCGCTTGTGGAATTGTGATTTTTTCCCTTCCTCTATAGTGCATTTTTGTGTGTTGCTCTTGTTCCCCTGCATTATGATTTAACTTTGGTTTTGTTTGGTTATTTATTTGTGGCCCTTTGGCTGGGAATTGTGGTGAATTACTGTAATCTGACCTCATTTTGTGTAAACTTGGGCGTAAGATCAGTATTGAGTTTATGGGTTTACCTAACAAGAATTTCCACGGCGATCGGATGTCCATTCAGCGATCTTTGATTCAGTGGGACTGACCGGTCTCGAATTGCAATTTGTTCCCTTGCCTAGCTTGCACCGCGAGCATCGTCTCGCACCGCTTGTTTCGACTCTTGCGAATGAGTTGTGATGGTGGATTGGTTGGTGGGACGTCTGATGGATGGCATCTGAGATGGTAGTTATGTTGGGCCCTGTATACAATATAAATTGTTCTTCCTTATAATTTGTATGATTTATCAACTTTTATTTGCTTTTCTCTTTTTCTACTCTTCATGTTTTTTTTTCTTGATGATTTTTGTCCATTCATTTGTACTTTGATGTGGTGGATGTTTAGTATTTCTTGTCGAGTCCTGTGCATGTCTTGATAGTGTTAACGTCGGGTTCCCGTGCTGGAATTGCATCGTCTGGTGGAATGGCATCTACCTCTTAGTCCTTTTCCGTCCCCCATTAAGCATTAGGCCAGGTCCCAAACCTTTCCCCCTCTCCATCTGTCTTTCTAACGTTCAGTGAAATGTCCCTTGGGTGTGATGGCTGTTCAGTGTACCCCTTCCAATACATTTCATTTTCTTCAACTGTTCTGGGTATTGTTTTGTTGTTTTGTCTTTTTGTGGTCTTCGTTTCCTTTGTAGGTGATTGGGAGGTTATGGTTTTTAGCAGGTCATGCATAATAACTGGTGTTTTTTATCCTTTTGCAGCTTTTGGGATTTCATTGTGTTTTGTATATTTAACTTTGTGTAACGTGTATTGTTTTTTACCGGTCACATCAAACAATCTAAATTTTGGCGTTTTTGGGAAACTAGCTGCTGGTTTGCGGTCTAAGCTGATTGCCTACGCTTTATTTAGTGTTACGTGTTTGGTTTGGGGGTGATAAACTCTTGTTGCGAGAGAGAGGTGTTTTGGATTTCTTTACCTTTTACCATGTCTTTCATTGCACTGAATGTCTTGTGGTGGACGTAGCAATGGTGGTGTGCTCGGTTACTCAACTCTTGTTCTTTCGCATGTTTGACTCATCTTAACGCTCTTCATTTCCTTTTATGTGTTATTGTTGCCAAATTCATCGCTCTGACTCCCTTGCCGGGGTTGGGTTTTACTCTGCTGCTAACTCACAAAGGTGAGGACACCTTTTGCTTCAGCGGGGGGGGGGGGGGGG
>JAHWFP010007852.1:37798-63164 GCA_023313725.1 Lithobius niger | reverse complement strand
CTGTCGTGCGTTTTGGTGGATTCAGTGGTCGATCATCCCCTGATTCGCGCTAAGAACGACGTTTGTCGGCCTCTGGGAGCTGCTATTAGTTGCTGTGATCGCAGATGGTCTTGTTATGTGTTGTTCTTGTTTGTTAAAGCTGCTTAATTATTTATATATTGATGTTTATCATTCCATACTGAATTTTAATATTGAACATGTCACTAGCTTTTAATTATATTCATTGTAATTATCCCATCTTCACCATTTAATTTTGTTACACATCAATTTTTTCTGTCTTTTACACCATGTAGCCATGTAGTCACGTGCTGCTAAGAAGTGGCGTACGTGCGTTTGCTTTTCCTCACTTGGAGATTAGCTTTCAACCGGCTTGCACTTTGTTGTAGCATGAGTGCCCTGTGTCAGCCTCTAATATGCGGTTAACCAATTTTTCCCGAGTGGTAGTGTTGCTTGCTGCCTATGAGTTTGATTGTTGACTTTAAGCCTAGTGATTTATTCACTCAAACTAAATCATTTGTCTGCGGCTAGAGCTGTGTCGCATGTCGCTTTCCCTGTAGCCGTGACCTTGTAGAGTAGAGTCCTGTTTCATCCTCGCCGTGAAAATGTCATCGCTGTCACGCAAGTTTGCCATGGCACTTTCGTACGATGTTAAGGGAAGATTAACGCCTGTCCTTCGATGTTGAATGTCTGACAGTCTTGACAAGTACTCCAGAGCTTTCTGCACTAGATATCACACCGTTTATGGCCATGAAAAAGTAACGTGTTGTACTTTCATTCAGTGGGGTGTGATTCAGCCGGCATTAGTGTGATGCGATTTTGGTGTTGTATTGGTCCCGAATTTTCGTCTTTTGGTGGTGCGATCCATTAATGAATGACTTTTGTAAATCCCGCAACATGTTAAAAGGTGATTGATAGATTTACGTAGTTTAGCAGTGGGAACAATTATACTGAGCACGCTACCATGAATACATATTATGGCATGTTGTCGAGAGTGGGTTTTTGGGTGACGCAATGCCGAGGTCATGGTTAGTATTTAACTGAGGTTTTATGCTTGCCATTAATTCAACTGTTGTTTAACGAATACAGCGCTGGTCGCTAATGTACATAACACTGAATGTAAATGATTTTACTGTTTATAATTAATCGGAGGCGCTCTCCAGGTGTACTAAATTACAACAGCATAATGGGTGATTAAATTGCTTATTACATTTAATGTGTCGACTGCGTCAACTCTATTACAAAACACGGCAAGACTACTTCTAACCTGTAACAATCAGTGATTTGTCCGGGTGGACCTCTCCTACCCCCCCCCTTGTGAGAATCATGCATGTAAGAACCCTAGACGACGGCCATAACCTAGGTTTTCACTAATGAATCTTACAGTATGCTTATTGGTAACAGCTCGCTTCTTCCCCTCTCCCAGTGTTTCTCTGTGGCTTAAGCGATGCGTACTGTGTGAAAAAGAGGTGTGCATGACGTCATGTAAGATTTGCCCTTGAGATTACCACGGTGTTTGGTTAGAAAGATAATTGTTAGAGCAAATTGTTAATCGAGGTAACAATGTACCAATTTCAACTTCTTTTCAGGGCAACAACGTCCCAGTTTCAACTTCACGCCAAAGAATTGACACACTCGCATGTTTTCATTGTTTCCCTTCCGGGGGTCGCGTTGCGGTTGCTTCATTTCTGCTACGAGACTTTGGTTTATAATGTAAGATACGAAGAAGATGCCTGAAAACAGCCAAACTGCCTTAGCTGTAAAGACACAACGTGTCTAGTGGTCCGCATGCTCATATATATTTTATCTGTAGGTGTTATCGTTTATCATCTTGGCTGGCGACACACTAGCGTGTGTCTTGAACAAAAGCAAAATTTATTAAGGATTCCTGCTAAGCTTTGCGGCCGTGTGAAGTCATGATAGCAAACGCCAAGCTCTTTCGCCAAGATAATCCCACCGAGTAATAGTTTGAAGGTTAAATGAAATATATGAAAATTGCTTACTGAGCAATTTTCATTATTTCGTTTAACGTTTGAAGTCTTAGTCGGTGGGATTAGCTTGGCGAAAGAGCTTGGCGTTTGATATTATGATTTCACACGGTCGAATTGCTTGGCGGGAATCCTTAACAAGGTTTGTTTTGGGGTAGATATCAGTTAATTTTGGTCCAAATTGATGAAATCCAAGTTTTTTTCTTAGTGGAAACACCAATCTAGTTTTCTGGTCCATTTCCTTTTTTTTTTATTTTGGCTTTGTTACATTTTGAGCACAGCAGTCACCTTTTTTCATAATAGAAAACAAAAACGAGCTCGTTTGATGTTTAAGGTAAGGTTTAACTAACACGAAGTCAAAACAGGAAAGTAACACAAATAAACTTTCCTGTAAGGTTTCACATGCCGCAGTGTTCTTGTTCTGTTTAGTCCACGTGAAACCTTACTGCTGTATTCACATGTTTTTACAGTTTTTACTTTAAAATACGATAAGTCTAATTGGTTCATTCAACTTGGCCAAAGGACATCGCTGAAAAATCGTAAAAACCATATCTTTAGTGTGCTTAGTACAGAACTACAGATTAACTAATTCAGTGTTTGTGCGACTCCTTGAAATCCTGGAAATATCGTTGAATATAAAAATGAAATACCAGTCCTGCAGTCATGAATATGAAATCTTAAAAACTAGTGTATGTATCAATCGGATGAACGGAAAGGAGACGACCGAACTAGAATGATGAAGAAAAATGTAGCCCCGATATCAGGAGAGGGTGTAGCCTATAATATACACTATATTATTCTTACAACAATTTTGAAAGTTGGGGGTATGGGTTTGATTTTAATAACATGTCTCATGGTTAAACCACAGCAGTAAAGTTTCACATGAACTAAACAGTCCAGGAACACTGCGGTATGTGAACCTTACAGGAAAGTTTATTTGTGTTACTTTACTGTTTTGACTTCGGGTTTGTTAAACCTTACCTTAAACATCAAACGAGCTCGTGTTTGTTTTCTAATTCGTGATACTTTGGCATATCAAGCTGGTTGTCTGCACTCGTTGCAAAAGGCACTGAATTTCGCTCACTTCGCTCGCTCATTCAGTGCAAGTCTTTCTTTTGGAAGTTGATTTGTCCAAAGCTATCTATCAGCGATTTTATTCATATTTGTAATATAGAACGGCAAGACAAATGGGCAACGTACACTTTAGATCTAATACGGGAGAATGACGTGAAGTCATTATATAAATCGATTCATAATAAGAATAATGCTTCCTCTTTCTGCGGGGGTAAATTATTGTTGGCTCACCAGCATTGTTAGCATTTGCTTACGCTTTCCGTCTGGTGTCTGCTGATTGGCATTTTTGTATAAAAACAATGTTTAAAACAATGTATAACAATAAAACGGATCGTTCAGGGCCCCGTAACTCCGGAACGGGGGGACCAATCGAAATTTCTATTTCCATAAAGGGCACATCTCTGGAAGATCTTTCAAATGAGTTAGGAACCAGCTTTCTACGACAATTGGTTTAGTCTGTAGAGACCATTGTATAAACGTGTCCAAATAACAACAAGAAGTCCAAGCCAAAAATGAAACTCACGATTCCAGCTCAAGTCCAGATCTCCGAAGTGACAAATTGGAAATTAATAAAAGTTGGTACACATGTTCACCGAGTCCAATAAAGCCTATATACTAAATTTGAGTGGGAAATATTAAAAGGCAGTGGAGAAATTAAGCATCGTATTTTCGGCTTTAACTTGGGAGACCGAGGTCAAACCTTATGATCAGTACTTCTTAGTATTGCAATATCTGCTTACAAATGCACGGATTTATTTAATGTTCAGTTGCATAATAACAATGTTTAAAACAATGTAAAAGAATCAATTTGGCGGTTTGGAGCTCCCTAACCCGTGTACTACTTGACCAATTAGATATGTCCATATGAAAGGGGCACATCTACAGAACATGTAAAATGAGCTAAGAACCAGCTTTATTCACCGCATGGAAGAATTTATTTTCGTGATTCAAAAAAACCGTTCGTTAGTAGCACGTAGTACGTAAACAGGCAAATATCAACGTTATTCAAGTCGTTTTTTTCAACAATAAAGCGATAAGCTGTATCATTAATAGTGACTTTTATGTTGTCAGGCGACCAAAGTTTCCCGATTAAACAAGTTTCAGCCTTTTCTGACGCATTGTTATTTATTCTCACACCTGGGGTTTTCATTCGCCCGTGGTTTGGTTTGGCCCGTGGTTGTTTCCCAGTTTTTGGTCGGTGTTGCGTAAACATTAACTGAGCTTGGTATTTTTCTTCCTATAAGTTTCCCTTTTCCTACCATATTCTCCCACCCCTTTCATCCCATCATCTCCCTGCCGTCACGCTCTCATCTTCCCTTGCCTCCGTTCCTATCCTGTTACCCGCACAGACACACTGCCCCTCTCCCTGTTTATCGCTTTGGCTTTTGATGTCATTATCACTGTTGCCTGAATGTTGATTGAGCTTGGTTGTTGTTTGGGATGTTGTTGTTCAGTTAATGGGTAATGATATGCTTACTGGTCAAAGACGCAATGCCCCCAAATGGGCAATACTCGTGCAGGGCCTCCCGGCTTTGCGCTGGGTTTTATTTCGCCCATGGTTTCACGCTTCTCACCCCCCCCCCCCCCAATGTCTTTATACTTTAAAGAGCAGGGCTAACGGAAGCACTGCGCCACACATAGGCATTCTCCGTTAAGGAACCTCCAACTCCTAGGCGCACTGCTCCACACACGGGCATTTGCCATTCAGGCCCTCCTCATCACTCTGAATTTATCGCTTCGGCTTGCGCAATCCGTGCCGTGTGAAAATACCTATCCTTCGTGCATGACGTCATTTAAGACATGTCTGTGCGATACCACGTAGAGCCAATTGTTATTCGAGGCAACAATGTGCCAAATTCAAATTCTTTTCAAGGCAACAACGTACCAGTTGACACACACGCCCGTTTTCATTGCAGGGGTTCTCCTTCGGTGGGTCATCGTTGCATTTCTGCTACGAGACTTTGGTTTATAACGTAAGAAGATGCCTGAAAACAGCCAAACTGCCTTAGCTGTAAAGATACAACATCTCTAGTGAACCCCATGCTTATATATATATTATCTGGATAGGTGTTATTGTTTATCATCTTGGCTGGCGACACTAGCGTGTGTCATGAATCAAAACAAAACTTATTAAGGATTCCTGCCAAGCTTTGCGGCCGTGTGAAGTCATGATATGAAACGCCAAGCTAATCGCCAAGAAATAGTTCGAAGGTTAAATGAAATATATGAAAATTACTTACTGCGCAATTTTCAATTATTTAATTTAACGTTTGAAGAATAAGTTGGTGCAATTAGCCTGGCGAAAGAGCTTGGCGTTGATATCACGACTTCATACGACCAAAAAGCTTGGCGGGAATCCTTAACAAGTTTTGTTTTTGGGTATATATCAGATATTTTTGGTCCAAATTGCTACCTTTTTTTTTTCTTATTAATTAATTTTCTGGTTTATTTCTTCTATTTTTTGTTAGCGTTCATTAAATTTTGAGGATAGCAGTCACCTTTTTTCAAATGATAAGTATTTCTTATTAGTACTTAAGTATCACATTCGAACCGCACGGATTTATTTAATGTTATATTTTGCATTGTTGTGTAATAACAATGTTTAAAACAATGTAAAACAATCAATTTGGTCGTTTGGAGCTCCCTAACCCCTTGAACCACTTGACCAAATAGAAAGATCCGTATGAAAAGGGCACATCGACAAAGCAATACCAGTAAAATGAGTTGAAAACTATATTTAAATACCGCATGGAATAATTTGTTTTCTTGATACAAAAACTGATATTAGTAATTAGGAAAATATCAATGTTATTCAGATAGTTTTTCAACAAGAAAACGTTAAACTGTATCGCAGTGACTTTTATGTTGTCAGGCGACCAAAATCTCTCGTTCAAACAAGTTTCAGCCTTTTCTGTCACATTGTTATTTATCCTCAGATCCATTTTTACCTTCGAATATCAGATGTCTAATTATAGGTCCCCCAAATTGTGGAACAACTAACGTATTGTTTAACTTCATTTGTAATGAAAGATGGCTCGACTATGACCGCTATTTATTTACAGTAAAACTTGTCAGTCAAAGTACAAAACTTTGCAGTCTATATTTGCCAAAATTGAAGGAAAAATAGGACGGAATGTCACTTTTTTTCACGATTCTCAAATTGATTTAATTTCGCCCGAAGAACTTGACCCAAATTTTCGAAACTTGATTTTTGTTGACGATTGCTTTTTAGACAAACAAAAAACATCGAAGGTTATTTCGCTTAAGAACGTCATTCAAACGCCGATGTTTTCCTACACGAGAGTTCTTAAACAAGTGGTCAGAGATAACGCACATTTATTAATCCTTTTCCCCGTTGATGAGTTAAATTTGAAACAGGTTTACGAAAATCGCGTTGGCACTGACATGGAATTTTCGGACTTTAAAATGTTATGTAGAATCTGTTGGAAAAAGCCTTACGGGTTTTTATCGATTAACAGAACGTTAAACGAGGGGAGATATAAACATTCGTTTTTACCCATTAAACAAAAGAATAGAAATAAAACGAGAATTTGGAAAACTGAAAAGACGTTTAACTAAAAAGTTTTTAAATACAAGAATTTTTTAAACTGGTAGTAAGAACCCTGAAACTGAAACCGGTCCTTGGTGCAGCCATGCAAGCTATGCCGATTAAAAACACTCTAGCCACGCAAACTAAACCGTTTAAAAACACTCTAGCATGCAAACTACCCCGCTTAAAGTTTACAAAGAGGAAGAAAGTGACAAGGATGACAACGAATCATTGGGTTTATCACCGTCCCCTGCAGGTACTCCTAGTGAGAAAACATTGTTGGCCGTCTCTATTTCATTCTCACCGAATATTCAAGTCCGGGTGAAGCTCCTATAAGCGAATTCCTCCCGAGTCCAAAACCGAATACGCAACAACGAGCACCGGTCCTAAATTCACTCCTTCAAATTTCGTCATACCACATAGATGCATTTCTACCCCACCAGAACTCCTTAACATAGTCACTCTAAGGTCCCTCGATAGTTTATAACCTGGTCAGAATATTGGAGACACTGCAAAATATTTCTTGATAAAATTTTTTGAAAATCCCAAGGACACTGATCCTGTATTTGGGCTACAATATGACACTAAAAAAGGCAAGCTGACCTTTGGCAATAAAGTGGTTAAAATTTTTGAGAATGACGTAGTGGTCGAGGGGAGTAATACGAGGGAAGACGCAATCTTTGGAATTTGCTAGTTTTCAAAGATTTGAAAGAAACCTCCCTCTCGCCGGAAGTTAAAGCAGCTTACGCGAACATGTTAAAAATACGCTATTTATCACAACAATGACCCAAATACTCGGAATCCCAAATCTAATCGTAGCACCAAGTACAAGTCTATTATCGCTCTGATTTGGGAAGACATGAAATCGAATAAAAAAGGGACGAGCATGGTTAAAACAGCAAGTTATTCTAGCAGAGTCGATTATAAATATTACGACGATCCTAACAACTTGATAAAGAGACTCAGGCTTTTGTACAAATATACTTTAGCCAGTCACAATGGACATAGAAACGAAATGGTCATAATTTTACCAAAAATGCAGCAAAGACAAATCATAACTGCTCGGGAAAAAGGGGTGGCTTATCAAAATTTGGTTTCGGGTAAAAATATTTAATATATAAACAAAGGACCATGGAAACAAAAAAAATAGATCAAGATGAGGTACTGCGTCAAATGTAAACATCACACTTCTAACATTCCTGAACCGTCCGTTATTATCACCGCAAAAATAACTGAGACATATAGGTTGTATTTAGCGAGGTATGTGGGACAAAAAGAGCTTCCTTTATCAAGTCTGGAAAAGGAATGGTAAACAAAATCATCAATAAGTTAGGGCTCGAATTGCATTTGCTGGGTTACCAATACTATAGTCCGGGAACTAAACTGGAAAAAAGATTGGCTCAAAGAGATTCGGGAAATAATAAACTAGGCGAAGCGTGCAAAAACACGGTATCGCTTACTCCGAGAGTTCAGAGTTGAAAGATCGGCACGTTGACGATGAAGTTCTCATTTTCAAAGCCCAAAGAGTGAGAGATGATCCTTCTCTGGTGTCGAGGGAAAAACTAGCAGCTTCGATCGTTCAGAAAATCATGAAAACGAAACTTTGGTCAGAATTGGGAAATAAGAAAATGGATCAACTCGTAAAAGAACTTTACACACCAACTCGAAAAAATTCTTCTGAGTTGGAAAATGGATTATATTGAGCCTAAATGATCTATGGTAGGCTGACTTGGTGGAAATGATACCTTGCGCTAACTTAAATAAAGGATTTAACTATCTACTAACCTGCATTAACGTCATGTCCAAGTTTGCTTGGGCCATTCCGCTTAAATCTAAATCAGGCATAGATGTTACCGAAGCTTTCAGGAAAATAATCGCAGAAGCAACACCCCCTAAAAATTTACAAGTCGATTTAGGTAGTGAGTTCTACAATAAAGACTTCAAAGCCCTACTTAGGCATCATAACATCAACATGTACTGTACGTAGAACGTTTCAACAGAACGCTAAAAACTCAAATGTGGAAATGATTTACCAGGCAGGGGACTTACGAGTGGACACATAATATTGACAAGTTAGTTTCCAATTACAATAACACAGTTCACTCTACCACAAAATTGAAACCGAGGGAAGTAACCATACGACAGGAACCTTTGTTGAGACAAACTAGTACTAAACGCTTGTCGAAGAAATCCAAATTTGCTGTAGGAAACAAAGTCAGAATTTCTAAAGTTAAGAACATTTTTGATAAAGGGTATTTGCAAAATTTTGCTAACGAAGTTTTACGATCAATAAAGTGCAAAAAACCGATCCGGTTACTTATCCTTTAAAAGATGAATCGGGTGAACCGGTGCTCGGAGGTTTCTATGAACAGGAAATTCAAAAAAACTCTCGTTCCAGATTTATTTCTCGTGGAACAAGTACTACGTAAAAAGAAAGGAAAAGATGGAAAAATGCTTTACTTCTTTAGATGGAAGGGTAAAGATTCTAAATTTAATAGTTGGATAGATAATATTAGCGGTCTAAATTAAAATGATCCACGTAAAAAATATTTTTTTATCCTTCCACCTTTTTGTTCCTCAATATTTAAAAAAAGATAAAAAATTTAAAGGTTCCATATTTTATTCCTCGTTATTAAAAAAGGATAAACTGCTTCTTGTTTCAGAAATGGAAACTAAAACCGTTTTCACCTGCATTTACTGCCGAGAAACTTTCTGCGCTTGTTTCGTAGTGTCAACCGATGCGAACTTCGTTGTATATTCCACTCCCTAGAAAACTCGAGACCAAGGCGAAATCGGTGGTAAACGTTCAAAATCTAAACGACGCAAAATGTTTCTATATTCGACGCTATCGTCGGGTTTGGGGTTAAAAGGTACTAACCCAGAAGATTACGAAGCGCTCGAAGACATGCTCGACACTAGCTATCTTTCTTACCAGACCAAGTTCGAGGAAATTGAAAAGTTTGAAAAGCATAACGATCTTTCGATCACTTTGACATCGTCGGTTTTAACAACGATGAGGGATTGTACCCGCTCAGAGTTACCAAGAACTACGATGGACTACCTACCCATTGACCTTCTATCGTTGAGTGCCGCAGACTACACCTATTACTGCGCCATTACGGACATCGCTGCGTTTTTCCGTTATCGTGGCTTGGGGACTCATGCTAAATACTACTGCTGAAACTGTCTTGCAGGATTTGAAATGAAATGGATGCTTTTAGTTCACCGAAATGAATGTGTCAAAATCAATCTGGTGCAAGCTCTCCGATTTAAGGCTTGGGGAGACAACTTTCTTTAGTTTCGACATTTTAACAGTCAAAACCCCTTTCCTCGGATCATCTATGCCGAGTTCGAGTGTCTACTCCTACCCATCCACACAGCTCAACCCGGACCATCGACGAGCTCGACTACCCGAATTCATCGACACGCACCATGCAGCTTTGGCTACGTTGTGATTGGTCAGAACAGGGAGATCGTTAATCGCAACTACTACTTGGGTGAAGATACGGTGGAAGTGTTTTATAACGCATGAAGAAAGAAGCGCGAAATTATAACGAGTTGTTTTAAAGAATGCCACCCCTAAATCTTTTCCCAGCTGAACAGGTCAGTTACGAAGAGGCCAAAGTCTGTCATTATTGCGGAAAACCGTTCCCCTTTTTGGTTTCGAAAGGCGACCCCAACACTAAAGTATAGGATCACTGTCATATTAGCGGAAAATATAGAGGACTGGCTCACTCGAAATGTAAACTCAACACACGAGAAAAAAAGAACTATTCCCATCATATTCCACGGTCTAGAGGGGTACGACATGCACCTTCTTGTACCAGCGTGCACATGTTTAAGGCACAAGTAGACGTTATCGGTCGGAGTGGAGAGGGTTTTCAGAATATGATGATCAAGCGGTTAGACAGCGGGATAAGCCTTCGATTCATAGACAGCGTAAATTTCCTTAAAGCTTTGCTGGATACTTTGGTCAAACACCACAGGAACGACGGCAGCTTCTCGATTCTCGAGGCAGCGCTGGACTATGGTTTAAAATCCACGTGGTTCGTCGAAGAAACCGCAAGAGAGAGCGTTGTAAATCTGCTGACCCGGAAGGGCGTTTGCCATTACGAGTACGCTATCGACATGTCTGTCTTCGAAAAAGAAGGGCTTCCCTCTCGAAAATGCTTTTTCTCTCAACTGAAGGATGAAGAGTTGGCGGGTGAGGAGTACGTGAGAGCGCTCAACCTCTGTCAAGGGGAAAGTAAGGAAATTCGGCACCTATCACGAAATCTACCAGATGACCGACGTTTTCCTACTAGCCGACATCTTCGAGAGATTTCAGGAAAATATGCCCCCTCGCCAACAACAAGTTGGATCCCTGCTATTACATCTCTACTCTAGGATTTAGTTGGGCAGCACTCCTGAGAATGTAGGAATCCAAGTTGGAGTTGTTTTTACACTCAGGAAAACACAACATGATAACTTCCAGCATCAGAGGCAGTGTTTCGTTTATTTGAAAGAGATATTCGAAGGCGAACAACAAACATCTGGCCAATTTCAATCCTGGCAAAACCTCCATTTACATAATTTATTTGGATATGAATAACTTGTACAGTTTTGCCATGAGAGCTCGTCTCCCCTATGACGGATTCCGCATACTTGACCAAGGAAGAAATTCGGACCTTAGACGTTGACACCGTGCCGGTCGATGAGGATGTCATATATATTCTTGAAGTCGACCTAGAATACCCCACGGAGTTTCACGACTCTCATAACGAATACCCACTAGCTCCCAAGCAGCTCGAGATTGGGGAAGACCTCTTTTCACCTTTTTCTCCAAAACTAGCGGAAGATATCAACACGACATCAAACCTTCTACCAAGCTCGTGCCAAATCTCTTGCACAAAAAGAAATGTGTCGTTCACTACCAAAATTTGAAGTTCTATCTGCATCACGGATTGATTCTTCGTCGCATCCCGAAGAGTATTGAGCTTCAACCAGATGCGCTGGATGGATGGGCACATCAATTTCAATACGGAAAAAAGGCAACAATCGACCACACCCTTTGAAAAGGATTACTTTAAACTCTTAAACAACTTGATATATGGCAAGACGATGAAAAATAGGCAGAAGCGAGTCAATGTGAAGCTGTGCACCGATCCCAAAAAGCGGTCAAGTACACCTCCTAACCTCACGCGGATTCGTTAGAAAACCTTAACGAACATTTAGTGCAGATAAACCGCAGATTCAGGAGTGTCTGTTGCGATATACTGATGTACTCGGGTTCAGTATTCTGGAACTGTCTAAACGGGCCATGTTCCGCTTCCAGTACGAATATGTTAACCCCACGTACGAGGACCGAGCCAAACCCCTGTTTACCAACATCGACAGCGTCTGCTACGAAGTGGAAAAGGACGATGTGTACGAGGAAATGAAGTGAGACCATGAACGTTTCGATACCAGTAATTATCCAAGAGACCACCCTTTGCAGTCCGAGGCGAACCAACAGGTCCTGCGGAAGATAAAAGACCGGATGGGTGGCGTTCCCATCTTAAAATTCGTGGGTTTATAATCTAAGATGCACGCCATTAGAGCGCAGAAAATGAAGAGGTCCATGAAGGCTAAAGGTATCCAGACGTCTTTCGTCAAGAAACACTTGGACTTTGACGATTACGAAACCGCCCTGAGAACGCCAGTGCCTGCACCGAAAGGAACCTGAACTAAAATCGCCTGATCGAAACATGAACTAAGCATGTTCAAAGTCACGAAAATCCCTCCTCTCGGCTTACGATTACAAGCGTTTTATCCTAGATAATGTGGAAGATACGCTAGCCATCGGTCATCGAGATTCCGGCACATGGCGACAGTACGAAGACAACTGCGACTCCGATGTAGATATCATGACCGACAAGGAGGCGGAGAAGAGAGCGAGTTTAGCGTTCATCTCGAAGGAGAAGGAGGAGTTAAACGATGGTAAACGAAAGGAGGAGCGGGTTAAATCGGTGCAATGATCCGTGATACTAGAGAACCGCAGCATAAAGCTGAACGATCTCACAGCGTGGAAGGAAAAAGAAAAAGCTAGGCGAATAATGTTAGATAGAGAAACGCGGGCCACGATGTGTCCGGAACAGAAAAAGGAGAGATTAGAGAAAAAAGCCGCTTGTAAGAGGAAGGCTCAAGAACGAGAAACAGAGGAGGAAAAGAAAGCCAGATTAGAGAAAAAAGCTGCTAGTAAGAGGAAGGCTCAAGAACGAGAGACTGAGGAGTAAAAGAAAGCCAGATTGGAGAAGGATGCTGCTCACAAGAGGAAAATCCGTGCGCTTATGAAGTGATAGACCGGCAATGCCATCGGGTACTTTGATCCTTGGCAGGGTTACCCCAAGGTGGTTAAGCGGTTATTCCCTTTCCTTCCCGACCCCCTTTTCCCTTCCCAATCCCACCCCCATCCCACCTCTCCTAGAACTTCAACCTTGACGCTGGTGGAGAGGCTTACTCCCTGGTTGAATATGCGAGTATTTAAAAGAAAAACCGAGTCAAAATAATTCGGAAAAAAACTATAAAAAATAGACTCGGATTTTTTTTGGCAGTTTAATTGGGGAAACCAATAGCAGTACCAATCAAAAAAAGGCATCAAAAGACACTTTTCCACTCTTCTCCAGATTGACAAAAAAAACGGAAGTGACGTCACTACCCCCACTTTGATCACGTGACCGGAAGTGACGTCATTAGGCTCACTCTGACGTCATAAGTGAGGTAATGGCACCATGGAGGCATCAAAAGGATACAACAAAGTAGCAAAAACACTTTCCTACCATCCTCCTACCTGTCCTACCTGTCCTCCTGTCCGGTGTTTTTCAATTTTTGCAGGAGGTACAGGTGTATGACAAGATTTAGATTAGGGGTTTGAATGACATCTCTGTAATGTGTGGTGCAGTGGCAACCCGGACCACTGCACTGTGACTGAGGTTGGCACTAATGACCAAGTTGTCGACGCGCCATTAAGCCTCAATCCCCCCCATCCTCCAGATCGACGAAAACAAAAAAGTGGGGGTAATGACATCACTTCCCACCCTCCTCCAGATTGACGAAAAAGGTAGCAAAAGACACTTTTCCACCATCCTCCAGATTGATGAAAACGAAAAAAAGGTAGGAAAAGGCACTTTCCCACCATTCTCCAGATTGACGAAAACCGGTAGTGACGTCATTACCCTCACTTTTCATTACGTGACAGAAGTGACGTCATTACCCCCACTGTCGTCACGTGACCGGAAATGGGGGTAATGACGTCACTTCCATCCGGGGTTGGGTGAAGCTACAACCCAATCGCGATCTTACCCTACTCATGTTCATTTAAAAAGTGAATATTAAATCATATAACCCCATTTTTACGGCACACTTGACGTTTTTGTTTGTATTTCTTATTAGTACTCATTGCAACCGCACGGATTTATTTAATGTTCAGTTTTGCATTGTTGCATAATTTCAATGCTTAAGACAATGTAAAACAATCAATTTTGTCGTTTGGAGCTCCCTAGAGCAATACCAGTAAAATGAGTTAAAAACCATATTTAAATACCGCACGGAAGAATTTGTTTTCGTGATACAAAATTGGCATTAGCAGTAGTTAGTAGTAGTTATTAATTAGGTAAATATCAATGTTATTCAGGTTGTTTTTTCAACAAGAAAATGTTAACCTGTATCACTAACAGTGATTTTATGTTGTTAGGTGATCAAAATCTCTCGGTTAACAAGTTTCAGCCTTTTCTGTCACATTGTTATTTATCCTCAGACAGCTGAAAACAGCCAAACTACCTTAGCTCTAAAGACACAACGTGTTTAGTGGTCGCTATGCTCATATATATTTTTAATCTGTATGTTACCGTTTATCTTGGTGGACCACACACTAGCGTGTGTCTTGATCATACAAAAACCCCATAAGGGTAATGGGACCTATCATGTTTTTGGCATATAAAGTAGCGATATCAGAGCCAAAATGGCTGCAAGCAAGTTTGTGGTCCGAACCATCATCACTCAAGCTTAACTGATAACATCGAGGTGTCAGTTAAGATTGAGTGATCAGGTTTGGGACGAAAAACTTGGTGGCAGCCATTATTTTGACTCTCATATCACTACTTTCTACGGCAAGAACTAGATGGGTCCCTTTACCCTTATGGGGTTTTTGGATGATATCACTGTTCTGGTTGTTTGTGGTTTTGCTTTAGGGTAAGTATTGATTGTGAGCTCCTAATGAAAACATAATTGTAAGTAATGATAAAGTATGATACGAGGAATCACCCCCCCCCCACTCAACTCCCCACCTCCCCACCCATCAGGAGGGAGGAAATGCCAGCGTCCCGTGCGCGGGTTTTTGTTGATCTGGAGGAGGTGGGAAAAGACTTTTTGCTACTTTTTTCCATTTTCGTCAATCTGGCGGAGGGTGGGAAAGTCCTTATTGCTACCGCCTGTCATTGTATAAATAGACCCCCCCAAAAAATCACTTCCTGCTTCCCGCGCCCGGGATTTCGTCGATCTGGACGAGGGTGAAAAAGGCCCGCTTCTTGCTTCCCCGCGGGTTTTAGTCGATCTTCAGGAGGAGGAGTGTGGGGAGTGTGGGGCCCGCTTCCTGTGCGGGTTTTCGCGGATCTGGAGGAGGATGAGGGAAGGGAGGGCGCTTGCCATGCGCGGGATTTGGAGAAGGGGGCCCGCTTCCCTCACGCTGTTTTCAAAAGAAGGGCTCGCTTCCCTCGCGCAGGTTTTGGAGGAGGATGGGCCCGATTCCTGCGCGCGGGATATCATCAATCAGGAGGAGGGTGGAAAGTGCTTTTTTGTTAACTTTTTTCTCCCAGAAATGCGGTCATAGCCAAGATGGGTTACCACGTCGAGGTCAAAGTGTGTCGAGGTCACCCATGGTAGAGGGCCTTGTGCTGCCAAAATGTGTTCTTTTGCTACCTCGGTGGTCTATTACTACTTTAAGAAATGTCCTTTTGCTACACGAGTCCTTTTGCCTCACGAGTCCTTTTGGCAACTAAATGTATTAACCTCCTAGCGTGAACGTCATGTGACCGGAAGTGACGTCGTCCGAGGGGCAGTGTGAGTACTTCATGAGCATTCAAATTGTGAGAACTCTCAAAAGCTTTCAGACCGTGAAAATTGTGAATTGGCAACAGTATGGGGGTACCAAAATTGGGAGGGAGGTTCCCAAACGTACAGTGGTCATGTGAGTGCTATGTGAGCTTTCACATTGTGATAACTATAAAATACTTCAGAGGGTGAAAATGGCGAATCACCAACATTATGGGGGTCCCAAAATCGAGGGGGGAGGGTAGTGCTAATGCTTTTTCAGCATTCACATTGTGAGAACTCTCAAACGCTTTCAGAGTGTGAAAATGACTAATTAGTAACAGTATGGGGTGGTAAACAAATTGGGAGGGGGTCCCCAGAATCGGAGGGGTCTTGCGAGTGCTTCGTGAGTTTTCACGTTTGTTTCAGTGTTTCAGAGTGAGTGTAAAACAAAAGACGGAATAGCAGCAATTTGGGGGTTACCAAAACTGGAAGGGTCGTGAGAATGTTCCGTGAGCTTTCACATTATGATAACTCTAAAAAATATCAAAGTGTCCAAATGGCGAATTTGCAACTTTTGGGATTTCCGAAACTGGAGGGGTCGTGCAAATGCTCTGTAAGCTTTCAGAATGTGATAACTTTAAAAGGCTCTCGAGCACTTCAAGGTGTAAAAATGAAGAATTGACAACATTTTGGAGGTCTCAAAATTGGAGGGGTCGTTCAAATGCTCCGTGAGCTTTCACAATGTGATAACACTAAAATGCGTCAAGGCATATAAATTATGAATGAGCAACATTTTGGGGTTTCCAAAACTGGAAGGGTCCTGCGAATGCTATTTGAGCTTCACATTTTTCTCTCCTTTATGAGTATATAGCTTAAAAAAAGACAACATCATGGATTCCTGTTTGACTTATTCTCTCCGGCAAAGACTCTGAGAGTTAATCTAAACACACCTATTCATTTGGACTCAAAAGTTACGAATTAGCTCTGCATAATTTAAACATTTAATTTAACAGCATACACAACATCGCCTCCTGACAGAAAGTAAGCCCCGGGGGCTTTCGAAATGGAAGATTTAAATAAATTTCTCAAGTCGGCGATATATGCAAATGGCCACTGCAGGGAAGCCATTACGATTCTTCTGAATCTAAACACCTTAAGAACCGATTTGATAATTACTGATCCGAACTACGACTTATCGTTTTCGGGTAACAGGAGTTTGGCTCCAGTTTTGGGGTTTAACTCGGCTAACTATTTTGGAAGTCGAGAAAGTCAAAATACTCTCAACATTCTGAGCGTAAATACAATTTTCATGCACGTTGATATAATAGGCAATTCTTACCTAAACAACGACACTCAGCCCACTTTATATTATTTTTATCCCAATTCCTCGACGGTTTCAAAATCATAGTCCCTGCATTATTTAATTTACCTCCCAGTTACTAAAAAGGTAATCAGTAGTATAAGATTTCGGCTCACTTCGCATACTAACGAGCCATTGGATTTAAACGGTGAGATCTCACGGTGCGTCTTCATTTGAGATCTAAAAATTAAACAAAAAAGGATAAAAATGCTTGTGTTTGGAAAAAATGGAAGGGACTCTTTCTTAGTTTTAACTCTAATAATAAAAAAAACAGTTTGATGCCTAGAAAAGAAGCTTTCATCAAAACAACACCCAGAAAATGATCATAGTAGAAGGTTACTTAAAAATCAATGAAGCTTTGGTGTATGATTCAACGGTCGAGTCTTATACCTACCACGAATACAATCCTAATGTTGGCACCAATCTCAAAAACGTAAATTCAGAAATCCACATACACGTCAAAAACCAAGATTTATTTCTGCACGTTGTCAACAGTTACCTCCTGATTAAAAGGAGGTTGCTGAAGGACGATGACTCATCTTACGTGTACGCTGACGTAGCTAGTCTTATTAATAATGCTCCCATGTTCCTGTTTTCTAATATCAAATACCATCTAGGTGATAAACAAGTCGACAAGATAAATTATCCGGGGTTTGGTACTCTGATAAAGGGACTGCTTACTTACAGCTCGGCGGAGCAACCGGCTTTGCTCAGCAGGTGCTGGGATTGAATAGTGCGGCTTCAGTCGATGCTGAACTAACCAACAACTTGGGGTTGAAACAGCGGCACGTGTCCGTCATCGTTGAAACAACTCCCAAAGAAAACTTTACCTTCGCTATTCCGCTGAAACACATCATGGGATTTTTCGAAAATTACGATAAGCTAATCTACGGAACTAAACACGTGCTCACAATCATGCGATCGAGCGACACGAACGCCATCTTCAAAGCAGCGACTGTGGCCAATGACAAAGTCTTTCTGGATAGCATTAGCTAGCTCGTTCCCCTCATCATGGCCTCCAATGAGCAAAAATGCAATCTCTTCAATTCAATCTCTACAATCTCATTGACCACGGAGCGACCGTGGATTTAGATTTAGGCACTGGCATTACGATAGCTGCGAGCTCCCTCAAAACACCAGCTTCACCTGGCAAGTGCTGACTACTTCAGCGGTCGAAATACCTAGGTGGATAGTTCTAGCTTTTCAAACTAACAAACAGGACTCTTTATTTAAAAATCCGGGCGTGTTCGAGCACTAGAGTTTGCAAGATGCTCACTTGACTTTAAATTCTGAGCGTTACCCGTTTCTCGATTTGAACCATAATTATGCCACTGGAGAGTACGTCGGCTTGTACAGAACGGTGCAGCAATTTAGGCAGCTTTGCCACGACACCAACAACTTGAGTTTCGACTTGCTTCAGTTCAAGAAAGCCTATCCTCTCGTGGTGTTGGATTGTTCCAAACAGTTCGAGAGGCTTTAATCGGGAATCGTAGATGGAGAAGTCAATTGAAGTTTAGGGGCCGCAATGCCGACTTACACCACTTGTCACGCTCTGCTCATTGGGGACAGGAAAATGAATCTAAAGTTGGATAGAAGCAAAGTCGAAGTTGTTTATTAAATATTTACAATAATAGAAAAAGATAATATAGCTCTCAAAACAAGATCGCGAAAAAAGAAATGAGGCTCTTTGCCGTTAGCACTGTTAGGGTTAGTTTTAGCCAGTATTGGAGGCTTGGCGGGAGGAACTGCGGGTGGTATCTGCCATTAAAAAAAACGCAAAACGATGCAAAAATTCTGGTTAAACTCGTGCGACATCACAAGCAAGTGAAAGGTTCCGGCTCGAAGAAAAAAAACTAAACAAAATATGAAGCAAAACAAAATTGCCCTTGGCAGAGGTCTTTACCTGAGGCCACCCAGAGCTTATTCGACTATGATAAACCTTTAACGAACTTTGATTCAAGCGGTTAGCTAGAGTAATGAAAATTCCAAAATTTAGAGGTACTTTTAGTAAAGACACGCTTTCTTTAAAACTTTGGCCTGCTGGCAAAAACGGAATCGCAAATTTGAAAGATTTCCACGATGGTGAAGGAAGTCATTGGGTCGCCTATTTCACCGTTGCGGGTGAACCCTGTTATTTCGATAGTTTTAGTAACATAGGTACTCCCCGGTCCATGGTTAAATACTTGGGTCCGGGAAGCAAATACAATTACAAGTGCATACAATATTTTTACAAAATTTGGTGTGGTCACTTTTGCCTATTTTTCCTACGTGCGTTATTTTGTAAGACTCGTAATTACAAAGCTGTTTTGGATAGGATGAGAAAGGTCATCCATTGAAAAGTTACGTGCAAATCTAACTAGAAACAAACGGCTTCTGTGTGAATCTCTTTGAATGCTTCTACCACGATAGGTAATTTTTTGTGTATTATGTAAGGAATTTCGAAAATGGTAGCTGTTGAATCCTCGTCTTTTAGTTTAGTAATGTAAAGGGCTCTCGTTCCTATTTACATTTAGCCACTAGTGCAATGCTCAGATCGCTGCAGTATAGAATTGCTTTATGAATTAAATGAGAACTTGTACTTACAAAGCTCGAGTGAGGACCGGAATTAACAAACCAATCGCTCACTTTTTCCAAAGGGCTTTTCATGGTGAAACTGATCAGCATGAAACTGTTTTCGTGCACAAATTTCCTTGTCTGCGTCACTCAGTAAAGTAGGATTGCTTAGATTTCAAATCTGTTTGTCCGTGACATTGCAGTGTTCCTTCCGATCGTCTTGTAACAAGGAATTGTTGTCGATGAATACCTTAGTAACAGCATCACTCGGCAAAGTAGGATCGCTTAGATTTATGATCGGCTTGTGCGTTGCCTTGAAGAATATTTTTTGGTCGTCCTGTAATAAACAATTCCTTTAACGTACACTTTTGATGCTGCGTCAGCAGTGTGCCGGGGAAAATCTATGTCCTTAATTTGCTTCTTCTTTGCATAAAATTCCCGTTAGCCTCATGTAAGTACAACGTACTATTTAGATGCTGGAAATGGTGGAAGCTAACTCATCGGAGAGAATAGTAATTGCAGGAGGCAAGTCGGTTTTAAGTTTCTGAATGTCTGTTGCCAGAGTACCGATCCGAGAATAATTTACCGCGTCCTCAGGTTTGATAGCAGCTCCTACTTTACTTACATGCCTAGTTGTTTTCGGGGTGTTAAAACATATCCTAATTACGGCTGTCCTCTCGGATCAACTCCCATCACTCCACGCCCTTCCCCTTCATCCTTTTCAATGCTTTTCCAAACTTATTGACTGACATCCTTTTTTTTTTAATACGATAAATTTTAAAATGTGTCAAGCGTATGAGGCTTATTTTTTTTTAATTGCTCGTATATAATTAACCTCAAAATGTCTCAACCATATTGGCAAACGAATCTTTCCAATCACTTGCAAAAATAATTGCTGAAAGTTAAGAACGAGAAAGGTATAAAGATTAACAACGGTGTATAGTTTTCCTTGTCTCCTTCCATTCAGTTTCAAGATTTAAAGGGCCCAGGGACTTCTGTTTAGGGCGAAAAATTGAACTATAAAGCTTGGATTTCACCCAGCGACCCTGAAACTCAAAAACTGTTGAAAAATCTTAAACGGTCATATGTAAAAAAAAATAGTGATTGCGTATGACGAGCAAAAACTTGTGTCTTTGACTTCTTTCAATTATCCCAATTCCACGTACGTGGCTTACCCCTGTTACCCTTCTTGCGAAAAGGTGGACGAAAGTAACGGAGACAAACTGCTCTGACTTAGACTTGGGTGTACGAGAATATTCACAAAACTAAAGGGAAACTTAACAAAAATGTTATCGACAAACCCTGGTTCAACTTGCCATCTTACAACGCTTTAAACTCGATGGAAGTCACCAGGAAAATTACCGCGGTGTATGTCTCCGATGATTCGCACAGCGATGTGAAATTATTGTGTAACGTATAATATGGAGTAGCTCATTCTGTTGTTTCCAACGAAAAGTTTTCCGACGATGACTCTATGAGTTTGGTAACTGTAAAAGTTAAAAAAATGTGTAAATTTAAAAAAGTTAAAAACTACGACTCTTTTGTGCCTAAGAAAGAACCTAAAAATCATCCATTTCTACCCTCAAATATCAGATGTTTAATTATAGGGCCCGCAAATTGCGGAAAAACTAACTTATTTTTTAATTTTATCTGTAACGAAAAATGGCTAGACTATTACCAGTTATTTATTTACAGTAAAACTTTATACCAATCAAAGTACAAAACTTTGCAGTCTATATTTGGTGAAATTGAGGAAAACATTCGACGGAATGTCACTTTTTTTAACGATTCTCAAATAGATTTAATTCCGCCCGAAGAACTGGATCCAAACTTTTGAAACCTAATTGTTTTTGAAGACTGCCTTTTAGACAAACAAAAAACATCGAACGTTACATTGCTCAAGAGCGTCATTCAAATGCCAATGTTTTTTATTGCACTCAGTCCTACACAAGAATTCCAAAACAAGTGGTCAGAGGCAATGCAATTTTATTACTCCTTTTTCCCGTTGACGAGTTAAATTTAAAACACATTTATGAAAATCACGTTGGCCCTGACATGTAATTTTGGACTATAAAACGCTGTGTCATAATTGTTGGAAAAAGCCTTATGGGTGTTTATCTATTAACAAAACGTTACAAGAGGGGAGATATAAACGTTCGTTTTTACCTATTAAACAAAGGAATGGAGACAAAACGAGAAATCACAAAACTCAAAAAAAACGTTTAACTAAAAAGATTTTAAATCGACGTTTAGCGAGAAAGAACAAGAAGAATTGCTGCAAGAATTTTTCAAGCCAGTAGTAGGCATGCTGAAACCGGCAGTTGGTGCTCTAAAACTAACATCGGTCAGGTGTAAAAACTCTAGCACAGCACACGCAATCTACAACGATTAATGCTCTCGACGATGCCTACGAAGCATTGGGTTTATCCCCATCCCCTTCCCGAGCCGTTACTCCTAGTGAGAAAACATTGTCGTCTCGCCGAATATTCAATTCCGGGCCAAGCTCCTATAATATGAATTCCTCCCAAGACCAAAACTGAATATGCCTCTACGAGAACCGGTCCTAAATTCACCCCTTCATATTCTGCAGTACAATATAGACGCATTTCCACTTCCCTGAAGCTTCCTTACATCGCTACTTTAAGATCCCTCGATACTCCAAAGGAGATTTTCTTTTTCTTTTTCGAAAATCCAAAGGAGACTGGCCCAATATTCTGACTACAATATGATACTAAAAAAGGCGAGCTGACCTTCGAGAATAAAACAGTTAAAATTTTTGAGAATGTCATAGTGGTCGAGCAAAAAGAGTACATGGGAAGACGCAGGCTTTGGAGTTTGCTAGTTCATACAAATTTGAAAGAAACTTCCTTGCCAGATGTTAAAGCATGTTAAAAACATGTTAAAAATACTAACGCCATTTATTACAACAATGACTCCGCCACTCGTAAGCCCAAGTCGAATCATAGTGCCAAGCACGTACACATCGTCGCTCCGATTTGGAAAGACATGAAATCGAAGAAAAGGGGGATGTATCCAGATTGCATATATGGTTGTATGGTTAAAGTAAAGGTAACCTGAGATATGTCAGCAAATAAAGCTTTCTCTTATGCAGGAGCAACATGGCGTGTGTTTATTACATTTGATGTGTTAGTCATCAGCAAAACCGTAAATGATAAACAACAACAGAACAGAAAAACAAAACAACAAGAATAAGAAAATTTAGATGCCTATAGTTCACGACTTCGTCAGATGGCTAAAAACTGTGAATTCACACAGTTAGATAAAGAAATAAAGTCATAGATTATTCAAGGTTGTGTATCCGGAAGACTTCGTCGTAAACTCATTCAGTATTCAGCATTGCCATTAACTGATCAGTTAAAGCTAGGCAGAATTTTGGAACTGTCAAATATTCAAGCCAAAGAAATAGAAGCAGCTACAGCAATGTTACCATGTAAAGTTACTGAAGATTCTGTTAATGCAACCCGCAGCCGTCAATATGGAACAAAGCCAAAAATGTGACACAAATCTAAGCAAACCCATAAATCAAGTCCAGACAAAATTGAAAAATCAAATGTGTGCAGGGAATGTGACAAAACATATCCTCATCCAGGTGGTCGTGAAAATTATCCAGCATGGGATAAAACTTACAATAATTGCCGTAAAGCCAATCATTTCGCGGCTCACTGTAAATCAAGTACAGCAGTAGCAATGAATAGGCATCCGAGCAGGTTTACTGCAAAGATTTTGTAAGATGAGAGTTACTCCTCTTCGAGCAGTAAGGATGATTTTGTGAGTGCACTAGAGACAAAGTTGGAGAAATTGCCACGTACCACAGTTAACGTCGAAGGAAACACACTCTCAGTAATAATAGATACGGAAGCAAGAGCAGACATAAGTACAGTGCATTGTTTAAAACTTTTACCAAATGTAAAATTAGGGCCTACGAATGCGAGTATTTTTACTTACGGTGATGAAGATAACCCATTACCACTGATTCGAAAATTCTCAGCGCTGATTACATCCAAGATGGTGTCAAAGATGGTTGAGTTTCAAGTGACGTCAGCCAGAGACATGGCTCTTGTTGGTTATCGGACAGCAGCTTCACTTGAATTGGTTCAATTCGTAGACACGTTGACAGGGGAAGATATAACCACAACTGAAATCAAGGAACGTTTTCCGGGTGTCTTCCAAGGCGTTGGATGCTTAGCTGGGTATAAAGTTAAACTGAACGTCGATGAAGATAATACCAGTAGTTTTGTCACACCGTATAGTACCTTTTCACCTCCGATAAAGGGTCAAGGAAGAATATTGCACGTTTAGAAAAGCAAAATATTACCGAGAAAGTGGGTGAACCAACTTCATGGGTATTCCCAATCGTAATTGTTCCCAAAGAAAATTCAGACACTAGAATCTGTGTTGACATGATTCCTACAAATACAGCAATTAAGAGAAAAAAGATAAGTAATGCTAAGATAGGATGATCTAAACGGGTCAACATGATCTTCACAAAGCTTACGACCAGTTGGAATTCGTCGAAGAGCCACGGCACATTACTACATTCCCCACGCCCAAAGGCTTGTATGGATACAAAAGACTGTTTTGGGGGGTTTCGTCTCCACCTGAAGAGTTCCAAGAAGTATTGAGTAGATCATAACAGGCATTAAAGGAGCCCGGAACCAAAGTGATTACATATTTATTCATGGAAAAGGGCGTGAGGCACACGACAAAGCATTGTATGCTGTCCTGTGGCGTTTAAAGGAGCTCAACCTCACTTTAAACCCAAAGAAATGCGTTTTTCACAAAGCTAGGCTAGAATTTTATGGCCTAGTGTTTTCCAAAGATGGGGTTTTGGTTGAACCAAAGAAAATCGAAGCTACAGAGAATTTACCAAAACAGGAATCTTCTTCAGCGTACGTAGCTTGCTTGGAATGATCACATGCTGTTCAAGATTCATTCTTGATTGTTGATCCATCACAACTCCGCTGAGACAGCTGACCCACAAAGACGCCAATGGTGTTGGAACACGGAACATGAACGTGCACGAGAAGAAATTAAGAAGGCGTTGTCGTCAACCCAGACAATGGCCTAATTTGACCCCAACAAGTGCACTGATCTCGTTGTAGATGCAAGCCCAATGGGTCTTGGAGCCTTTCTATTGCAGCGTTCTTCTCCAAACATTGATGATGTGAGGGTAGCCACATACTCAAGTCGAGCATTGACTGGGGTTGAGCAACGCTACTCTCAAACCAAACGAGAAGCCCTTGAGATTGTGTGGGGGTGCGAGCATCACCATATTTATATACAGGGTGACTCAAAAGTCTGGAGATGCCTACTGCCATTCCAAATCTACTAAGAGGAGAACCACGAAAATGTACCAACATATACTATGGGTCGATGGACATGTAATGATGCTAGTTTAAATGACCTTGAATAGATCCTTCAAGGTCATCATGATTCTAAAATTTGAACTATGCTTTCTTAGAATAGTGGTGTAAATTAGAAAGTTGCAAAGAACCGTGAGCCAATACTAAAGCATAAAACAGAATGAAAATCAGACTAATAGGGTAGGAGTTATCCTTCAAACAAGTTAGCCATAATGGCTTCACTGCATGTATTCATGATGTCCAGAAGAGAAGGTGCCGACCAAACGAAAGTATCGAAGCAGTATGGGATACAGAAACAGGTTTTTATTCTTACCTATCAAGAAATGTCTGGTTCATTTTCCACAAAATTGGAAAGTGGTTTTAACAAGTTATTTAAAAATTTTAAGACGTTATTATTTTTTATGGTAGTTTT